>JAJOZX010000370.1:685000-800000 GCA_023014485.1 Bathynomus jamesi | reverse complement strand
AATTCGTGAGCAATGAAGCTCATCTCTCAGAGAAATAAAATTAACACTGAACAAATTCCTTAATCTGAATACAGCATCAACCTTCATTCAGCTTGTTGGTTTACGTCGTCGTCGTCGGCCTAGGCAAGCTATGGCTTGGGACCGTAGCGCATCTATCCGGTATAGGTTAACCTGGATGATGTAGCCATAAGCACTGCCGCTAGTTAAGTGCCAACCAGTGATTATCTCACTAGCCGTATTGAGTCCGTTAGGCGAAACTGCGACAGTACCAAAGGTGGAAAATATAACCCTTGGTTTTCTATTATTTATTTGTAAAATGGACATGGTATTAGATTAAAATAAATATTTGAATATAAATAATTAACTGACAATTGTGATATATAATTAATTATGTTTACATACAATAAAATAATATAGTATACATAAAATTAGTATTAATGTGGTTCACAATTGAATTATGATGGGTAACTAATTTAAAATGAATTTATACTATTCCGAAATTCAAGACGGTAACATTAACATTTATCTTGAAACTAAAATAAGAGTATTCACTACACACTCCCCCACCAGAGAGGAAGTTCAAAGAGTTCCGAACGACACAGATTTCCGCTGAACCTTTTTGGTAGCTACATGTACCTCGCTTAAGGTTGATTCCAAAAACGCAGGCTTAAGACGATCGATAGAAACCTTGTCGACCTTGGAACCGCGCTGGATGAGAAATGATTTGCGCGTACGTCGGAGAACTTCATAGGGTCCGTCATATGGACATTGGAGAGGCCGTTTTGGGACAGGTACACGAACGAAAACGTGGGTGCAAGATTGGAGGGCTGGGGAAACAAAGATGTTCTGTTGGCTAGTCAATCGAGGGGGAACAGGCTGAAGGGACTGCATGTGAGAGGAAAGTGTTTGAGCGAATTCCGTAGGATCACATGACTTATCCCCTGCAGTGAAGTAGCCACCTGGTAGCCGCAGTGTTGTTCCATAGACTAGTTCAGCCGCTGTAGTCTTCAGATCACTCTTAAATGCAGAGCGAATACCAAGCAACACGAGTGGAAGCTTATCCATCCAATGGGAGTCTTCGTGACACATAAGGGATGACTTCAGCTGGCGATGGAAGCGTTCGACGAGGCCGTTAGCTTGCGGATGATACGCACAGGTATGCGCATGTACTGTACCCAACAAGCTGGTAAACTTCTTCCAAAGCGAAGACTCAAATTGGCGACCTTGGTCAGTGATGACTTTTGTCGGCAATCCAAATCTTGATACCCATCCATGAAGAAAGGCTCTTGCAACAGTGTCCGCTTGGATATCAGGAAGTGGGATGGCTTCAGGCCATCTGGAAAAGCGGTCGAGACAGGTGAGCAGATAACGTTGGCCTTGAATCACTGGAAGAGGGCCAACAATGTCTACATGAATCACCTCAAATCGCTGGGATGGGGGCGGAAATGCGTCAAAGGGGGACCTGGTGTGCCTTTGGACTTTGGCACGCTGGCAGGCAAGGCACGTTTTGGTCCAATGTTTGACATCCTTCCGCATCGAGGGCCAAACAAAGCGAGAGGTAACCAGGTGTTGCGAAGCACGGATACCAGGATGGGAGGGCTTATGAAGATCCGTGAAGACTGCTTTTCTGTGACATGGAGGGACATAAGGGCGAATAGCAGCTGTTGATACGTCGCAATAGAGGGGCACAGACAATCCTGGCATACTCATTTTCTTGAGGGAAAGTGAGTGAGTGGAGTCTTCTCTGAGCAGGTCTTGTAGTTCCGTATCCTTATCTTGATCCTGTGCAATAGCATTCCACAGTGTAGAGCTGAAGGTAACAGAAGTAATCTCTATTCTTGAAAGTGCATCCGCTGGAGTGTTCAAGACACCTTTGATGTGGCGGATATCTGTGGTAAATTGCGAGATATAATCGAGTTGCCTGATGACTCTGGGAGAGTGGTTACAGCTGTTTTTATTGAAGACAGTGACCAAAGGTTTGTGGTCGGTAAAAACACAAAACTCTCGGCCTTCAAGGAAATGTTGAAAATGCTTCACGTTTAAGTAAATAGCAAGAAGTTCACGTCCGAAAGCACTATAACGCGTTTGGGCTGGCTGCAGCTTTTTCGAGTAAAACGCGATGGGTGCTTGTTGACCGTTAATGGTTTGTTCCAACACTCCACCGATCGCAACATCTGATGCATCGACCGTCAGAGTTAGGGGGGCATCACTGATAGGAAATGACAGAGACAATGCACTATTGATAGCATTTTTGGCATTGTCGAACGCCTGTAAACTATCGCTACACCATACCAATTTTGTTACCTTGCGTTTGTGTGTGATCATAGCGTGTAGAGGAGCAAGAACACTGGCACAGTTTTTAATGAACTTGTGGTAATAATTTACCAAACCTAGAAACCGACGTAACTCACGCTGATTATTTGGCATAGGGTAATTTTTTATCACTTCACACTTGTCCTGAAGGGGGTAATTCCGTGCTGCGAAATCGTGTGACCAAGAAATTCCAAGGTTGGCTGTGCAAACACACACTTAGATGCATTAATAGTAACACCGTATTGTTCTAAGCGTTGAAAGAGGAGTGAAAGATGTTCCTTATGTTCCTCTTCCGTTGAGCTGGCCACAAGCAAATCATCGATGTAGGCATAAACAAAGTCTAAGCCTCTGGTGACCTCATCTATAAACCTCTGAAAGGTTTGCGCAGCATTCCGTAGCCCGAACGGCATCTTCACAAATTCGAATAACCCAAATGGTGTACAAACTGCAGTCTTGGGAATATCCGAAGGCTCTACGGGAATGTGGTGGAAAGCCTTAACGAGATCTATTTTACTGAAGATAGATTTGCCGTGGAGAAGAGAAGTAAAGTCTTGGACATTTGGTACCGGATATCGGTCCGGGATGGTTGTCGAATTCAAAAACCGGTAATCCCCACATGGTCTCCAGTCTCCTGACTTCTTCTGGACCAGGTGTAGGGGAGAGGACCAACTGCTTTTGGAAGGTCTTATTATCCCAAGATCTATCATAAGCTGGAATTCCGATTTGGCAGCTTTCAGTTTGTCCGGGGCAAGACGTCTGGGTTTTGCAAACACAGGGGGACCTTTTGTTGTGATGTGATGGGTAATGGTGTGCTTAATGGTATCACCCATCTGCATCGGTTGAAGAATTCCTGGATATCGCTGGAAAAGGCACTGGTACATGGAATTAGGGGGAACGAGGGAAAGTGCAGAGTTCGAGGCGTCCGGAAGGGCAACCTGTTTGGCAAGAACAGAAAGCAGTGTGGCCTGGTCGCATAAGCGTCGCTTGTCAAGATCCACCAGGAGTTTGAAATGCTGGAGGAAGTCAGCGCCGATTATGGGATGCTGCACTTGAGCACAGATGAAAATCCACTTGAAGGATCGGTGAAGGCCCAAGTTTAGTTCACGCGACTGAGTACCGTACGTGGGTATGCGTGAACCGTTAGCAGCGTATAGAGGCGGAGATTCCGAGTGCGTATGACCAGATTTTTGAGGGAATACACTGACTGACGCTCCGGTATCAACCAAGAAATTGACACCAGAGTTCCTGTCCTTTATGAATAACAGGTTGGCAGTGCGAGTACTAGACGCCATTAGAACTCGCTGCTGGGGTTTTCCGACGAAAAATTGCAAGGGGAGATGCACTTCCTAGCCTTCTTTCCAAATTTCGAGTGGTAGAAGCAGATCTTCCCGGAACTCGAACGATGCCTCTTCGTAAATCTTGACCGAGAATGGCTTCTTTGCCGTTGATTTTGTAGCAGAGAACAAACGTGGTTGAGTTGTTGACTTAACTCTTTCACTTTCAACTCCAGTTCCGATTGTGTGTTCACGTTGTTGACCGGAGCTGTGTCAATCTCCACTACTTTGTCGGCAGTTTCTGCTAGTTTATCAACTGGAGTAGCAGGATCCATAGTGGCCAAGACACGCTGAGCTGATGGAGGAAGTTTCTGCAAGAACAACTGTCTAAAGATGTCCTTATCGAAGGTTTGTGCGCGTTCGCCTAGAGCGCACTGCATAGCCCTCAGCATTTGAGTGGGCTTACGGTCTCCAAGTTCTTCTTTTGAGATTAACTGATGTAGTTTCTCACGCTCGGAGACAGTGGTGCGGCACAGGATGGCAGACTTCAGATCGTTGTATGGGTCCTCACTCGTGGAAGTAGACACGATGACGTCACGGACTTCAGAGATGATGCTCGCTGGTAGAGAGGACAAAACATGATCGTATTTCGTCCTGCTAGCGGTGATCCTTCCCAAGTTGAATTGTGATTCTACTTGGTGGAACCAAATAAATGGATCACCCGGCCAGAAGACGGGGAGCTTTACGCTCAAGTGGGAGATGGCACCAGCGTCGTCAGGCATCTTCTCCTATGCTTGCTGACGTACAAGCAAGACGACAAGTTACCAACGAAGGAGTGGAGGTTGAGACGAGCGCAGGCACAGAGCGCACGGGCAGGGGTGAGGGGCAGAGGGCACGAGCGACATTACAGTCTGGTCCTAGTCGCTCGGGTGAAGGGGGTGGTGGGCACGAACGACGTTACAGTCTAGTCCTAGTCGTTCGGGTGAAGGGGGTGATGGGCACGAACGACATTACAGTCTAGTCCTAGTCATTCGGGTAAAAGGGGTAATCCAGCTCCGGGGTCACCAATTGTTGGTTTACGTCGTCGTCGTCGGCCTAGGCAAGCTATGGCTTGGGACCGTAGCGCATCTATCCGGTATAGGTTAACCTGGATGATGTAGCCATAAGCACTGCCGCTAGTTAAGTGCCAACCAGTGATTATCTCACTAGCCGTATTGAGTCCGTTAGGCGAAACTGCGACAGTACCAAAGGTGGAAAATATAACCCTTGGTTTTCTATTATTTATTTGTAAAATGGACATGGTATTAGATTAAAATAAATATTTGAATATAAATAATTAACTGACAATTGTGATATATAATTAATTATGTTTACATACAATAAAATAATATAGTATACATAAAATTAGTATTAATGTGGTTCACAATTGAATTATGATGGGTAACTAATTTAAAATGAATTTATACTATTCCGAAATTCAAGACGGTAACATTAACATTTATCTTGAAACTAAAATAAGAGTATTCACTACAAGCTTAAGGATCAGTTAAACGCAGGGAATAACAACAATTACATAATTAGGATTAATATTCTCTCTCTCTCTCTCTCTCTCTCTCTCTCTCTCTCTCTCTCTCTATATATATATATATATATATATATATATATATATATGTACAGTATATATAGAGAGAGAAAGAGAGAGAGAGACCAAGCAAAATCAAAAGTGAATACGACATACCCCCAAGCCCTTATATCTCTTGCCCCTACATTCCTCAAAATTCTTTCCACACCCTACACCCTCATATCATTGGCTACCTTAGAAAACCGCAAAATTTTAATATTTGCAATTATGGTTGGCGACATTTAACCTAATATAATTAACTAATTAACTTAACCAAACCTAACCCAACCTAACCTAATCTAACCTAACCAAACGTAACCTCCAATATAACTCGTTTCGTGATAGTTAATGATTTCAATACATACTAAAGATTGTTGCGGTTTTGTAGGGTGGCCAAGAACACACACACACACACACACACACTGTAAGGCAGACAGGATCATCAGCCTAACAGCTAAAACAGCAACAGATTAAAATAAACGAGACACCACCTTTCTGGCTGTCGTGTCCTCCTGCCAGAAGTGGAACAAATGTTGTACCATTTACCACATTCGATTGGAGAATAACAGTTAGAAACGGAGTAATTTGCTCCTAAATTAAAAGCAAGCAACGAAAAAATAAAATATTGAAAGTGATTCAAATCACCTACATTCATTCCTAATGGATTTCAGTTGGAAACTTTATTCCATGAAATCAGATCAAAATCTTTACTCGAAAAATGTACACGACCTTACATCAATATTAGAATAGCGATTGCTTTTGCTTTCTATGTATCAGTTACCCCTTGCTTTTTCTAACACCCACACACACCCACACTCACACACACACACACACACACACACACACACACACACATATATATATATATATATATATATATATATATATATATATATATATATATATGGGAATGAACTCAGAATAGTCCCCTAAGTTTTTCATGATACACACACACAGTGCATGGAACAAGGAACTCTTCTGGGATAATTAAATCCACTATAGTCCGAATAAGTAATGGTAAATGACAAATACCATAGTTTTTCTTTTTCATGATGTTAGCCCGACGTGGGCAACGGGTCACTCGCAAAGAGGTCCCACAAATATAGCTTCCCTCACCAGCTATCTGCAAAGCAGACAGGATCCAGCTTTGGGACATGGATCTAGGGTGACGTGAAGGCAGCGAGTCTTTTGCTTATATTGAGGTTCTAAATGTAGCAGGGCTAGGCTGCTTTAAACCCTAGATCCATGTCCCAAAGCTGGATCCTGTCTGCTTTGCAGATAGCTGGTGAGGGAAGCTATATTTATGGGACCTCTTTGCGAGTGACCCGTTGCCCACGTCGGGCTAGCATCATGAAAAAGAAAAACTATGGTATTTGTCATTTACCATTACTTATTCGGACTATGGTGGATTTAATTATCCCAGAAGAGTTCCTTGTTCCATTCACTGTCTGTATCATATATATATATATATATATATATATGTGTGTGTGTGTGTGTGTGTGTGTGTGTGTGTGTGTGTGTATATACAGTATATTATCTCTCACTAGTATTCGAACCTGGGCACTCTAACTTGGATATGAAAAAATGCGCAGTTATGCATTTATGTTTATATATACTGAACACACACACACACACACACACACACACACACACATGTATATATACATGCACCTACATACATATATAAATACATGTCCCAATATACATGCAGATAAATGGGACAGTAATGCTTTCCTCTACTTACATAGCATAGAACTGCCCTTTACAAGCAAATTTTATGTTTCATTGGCAGAATGGAGTTATTTGATAAATCTTATTAAGTAATGCAGAGTAACGAGGATATTTATGTTCATTTTAAAGGTACAGAAACAAAGAGAGATAAACTACATAGAGACTATCTACAGTAAGTTTCAGCCATAAGTTCATATATACGCAAAAAAATTCACCTAAGATTATATATTCTTATTTGTTGGGATATAAGAATCTAAAATATTAAACATTAAAATATTAAATATTAAATACCTTACTAAAATATTAAATATTAAATACCTTTCTAAAATATTAAATATTAAATACCTTTCTAAAATATTAAATATTAAATACCTTACTAAAATATTAAATATTAAAATATTAAATACTCGTATTAAGTACCTTGCTAATTGAGTAACTTGACATCGTTTGATATCTTCACCTTACACATATTTACTTTTAATGGGGAGAGGGGCGGGGATAATGGGGGTAATGGCGTTTTTTTTACTTTTGTCGCTTAGCCGAAGGCGGCCTGTGCGAAGCACACAGGGTAGGGTGCCGAAGGCACAGCTTGTCTTAAAAAATAATCGTTGTTGCATGTAGGAGCACAATGAAGTTCAAAAGTGGGCCATTTATTATATATTTTTCTTTAATTGCTCCTAATGATGATGCTTAATAAAAGAGTAATGTAAATGTTGTTGCGCTAATTTTATGCCTCACTGGAGCGTACTGTCATCTTAAGAAATTGACTTCTTTGACCAAAAACAGATACCTTCCTGCATTCTTTATATGCAGAACGAATATGTGAGACTCGTTGGCAATTCTGTCACATCAGTTGCCTGCCAATGTATTATAATCTCAGGTTCTGGAAGGTGACCGCCCCCCTCCCAAAATTATGTTCTGAATCCGCCCCTGTCTTGTGTTGAAGCGATGTTGTGTTTGGGAAGTTAATATTTTTTTTTGCATGACTTCTAGGGCAGTATTATGACCGATTTGATATATCGGGTGATTACAAATTATCTTCCCGATTTTAAACATTTATTAAAAAAAAGCTAACAAAGCTACAGAGAAAAACAAGATATACACATAAAGAACTCAAAAAGTTTTATTTACAAGCTATTGAAATTCAATACGAGCTCATTTTGTGGCTCCTTTTGAGGTTGCAACATTCCAGAATAAGTAATTGCCTGATCGTTGGATTGGGCGAGGGGGACACATTCCTTGGCCGGTTCGTTCGCCTGATCTTACCTCCCTTTGTTCACCAATGGCAACACCTCTGGAACATTTGAAGGAAAGGATACGTGGGCTGTTAGAAAGTTCAGTATGATATGCTACAAAATGTATGGAGAGAAACAGAATACCGCTTTGATGTCTTCAGAGCCACAAAAGGAATTTATATTGCACTTCAATAGCTTGTAAATAAAATTTTTGTCTTCTTCTTTATTTGTATATCTTGCTTTTCGGTGTAGCTTTGTTAGTTTTTCATAATAAATGCTTAAAATCGGGAAGTCATTTGTAATCACCCTGTGTGTATATATATATATATATATATATATATATATATTAGTGATGTAGCGGATGTCATTTTTTTCACATCCGCGGATGCGGATGCGGATGAGGATGTTTGATTTCAACATCCGCGGATGCGGATGCGGATGTCTACATTTTCGCTATTTTTTAGGATATATTCGAGATTTGTTGTGTTTAACGTATATAATAAGTTATTATATAGAGAGAGCTGTAGCTATAATGTAGTATAATTGATTAATTGTACAATAATTGCTGTACTTTTCTCTGAACATATAAATAATATCAAGCATCTAACTAATATAGAAATCAATTAGTGAATTCGTCTGCAAATAAATTCGTTATATTTTGTTGAGTTTCAGCCACAATTAGAAACCATAATTGTGTTACCAGGATGCGGGACGTGAACCCTACTCAAATGCACCCCACCGACCTCTTTCCCCAACCTCCACCCTTATAGAAAGAGATCTTTAATTAGCTTGATAACTATTTATATTAAGTTTAAAGTTTTATTAGGTATATTTATAAATGAGTAATTAAAATAAAGTAAACTAAGATGTTCATCGTTTAATGTTCAAACTTAATTATAGGAAGGTTATGCTTAACGAACATTAATTTTTCTGCTTTTTCTGCTGCCAGTCTGTTTCTCTTTTCATCATATATTAATCCAGCACTGCTAAATAATCTCTCGCTTGGTACGTTTGTTGGAGGACAGGCTAAATGTTTCCTTGCAAGTTTACTCAAGTATGGATAGATATTCTGCGTATTTTTCCACCAACTAATAGGATTGTCACATGCAGCCAGGCGTTTTTCTTGGTGATAGCTCTCGATCATTTTTACTACATCTTTTGACATCGCGTAGGTCTCGTCATTGCTGCTTGACTCAAGAAACTGAGAGACAGATTCTGTGATAGATTTGCTTGTTGAAGGTGTTGGTTCTGTCACTGAAACTTTTATTCTTTTGGTGGGTGGCGAAGCGACAGATTCAAGAGATTGAAGCTCTTCAACTGCTTTGCCAAGTGATGATTTAACTCGTTCTAATGTACTAGGTGAAAATAACTTAGCTTTGTAACGTGGATCTAAGTAGGTTGCAAGAGAGTAACTTCATCAAGAACAGCCTCTCGTCTTGTCGCTTGCATCACTTTTGCGCACAATGAACTAGTTCTATTAATATAGTAGAATTTGATAATTTCCGCTTATTAATGACATTTTATCTCAACGGTCCACATCCGCACGACATCCGCAGTCCAAAGTGCGGATGCGGATGCGGATGCGGGAAAATGTGCGGATGTCCCGCGGATGCGGATGCGGATGCGGATGTGACCTACATCACTAATATATATATATGTGAGAAATTTTAACCCCTGGAACAATTTGTCTATATTTTTATTATGCTTGTTCGATTTATAGATTTTTCCTAATTCTTTTTTTCTGCATTATCACCAGTGGCTGCATAAAATATTGACGTGCACTTCCGAAAGCACTAATGTAGTATTGTAAGTGTCGGTAGACCATAATGAAATATATGGATCTACTGTAAGTACATGAAGTATATAATCTACTTTTGTAATTATGACCAAGACCTTTGCTAATTTGTTGCACAGATCATCAGTGTACGCTTTGAATGAGAGGTTTGAATCGAAGTTAACATCCAGGAGTTTGGGCGATAATAATTTATTGTTCTCTTTATGTATTTTTTTTTTATGTAAGAAGGAGGGGACAGTGGCAAGCACCCGCAAAAATGCACCCTTCCCTACATAAGAAGGGGAGAGCCGAATCAAGGTCTCCGAGGTTCACAATGCTTTTTTTAATAAATTTTGAAAAGATTGTGTAGTGTGTAAAATACATGTATGTGTAGCGAAGAATAGTGGGAGAAATGTGAGTTTTTAGAGCATGCTGGACTGCTCACAGGGTAGATCAAACAATGAAAAAGATCAGCTGAAGAAGACAGTGACAGGAGAAACGGAAGTCCCAGCACTCCCTGTCTCTTGCCTAACGTCCCCCCACGGAGTACTTCCCCGGTCGATTGGTGTCTACAATTTCCTCCTCCTGAACAGTCTCCTCCTCCTAATGTGGAGAACATACATTAGGTGCAACAAGAAATGCACACACACACACACACACACACACACCACACATATATATATATATACACACACACAGTATATACAGTGTATATATATATATATATATATATATATATGATACAACTCAGAATGGTCCCCTCAGAAAGTTTTATGTTACACACAGACCGTGAATGGAACAAGGTACTCCTCTGGGAAAATTAAATCTCTAGTCCAAATAAGTAATGGTATATGATAAACACTAGTTTTTTTTATTCATGGTGTTAGCCGAATGTGGGCAGCGGGTCACTCGCAAAGAGGCCCCAAAATATAGCTTCTCTCACCAGCTATCTGCCAGGCAGATAGGTCAGGGAAGCTATATCCGTCGCCCACGTAGGACTAACATCATGAAAAAGAAAAACTATAGTGTTTGTCATTTACCATTACTTATTCGGACTATAGTGCATTTAATTTTCCCAGAAGAGTTCCTTTTTTCATACACGGTCTGTGTGTAACATGTATATATATACACACGAGTATATTTAAATGGGCAGTTGCCTTCTTATACATACATAACACAGCATTGTTATTTGCGAGCAAATTTTATGCTTTATTTTCCGAATGAGGTTAATTAAGGAAAAAAAACTCTAGATCATGCAGAAAATTGAGGTTATTTACACTAATTTTAAAGACAGAGACGAAGAGAAATAAAAACACGATAATACTATTACTAATACTAAAATAAAGTACTTTTACACTTCTGAACAAACACGATACATACATGCATATGAACGGAATAATGTGAAGAAGTGAAAGCGTTAAAATATTACTATGCAAGTTCTTTAAGGATTATTTAAAAGGCATCTTCTTAATAGGGTTTGGCTTGAAGGTAAATTTTTGACCATTAAATAACGCTCTAAAAGAGATTTTTCCGAAGTTTTACGAAATAAATTAAAAAATTAGAGACAATTTTTGATTAAAGATTTTCTTTCTTTCTTTCTTCTTCGTTTTCTTCTTCTTCGGGCTAACCTAGAGTGGATCTCAGTGTTTTTGTTAGTCTATAGTTCTGTAGTTTATTTAGGTAATGTTTATCAAGTTAAAAAGTTAAAAAATATGTATCTATTTGAAGTGAGATGTACCTCTCTCTCTCTCTCTCTCTCTCTCTCTCTCTCTCTCTTTATATATATATATATATATATATATATATATATATGCGCCTCAGTGGTGTAGTGGTTAGCGGCGCGCAGCAAAACCCAGATGTTCATCCTTCCACACAATAGAGAAGTGGTTGGTAGAAAAATGGGTACCCTTGGGTAGCCTAGTGGTTAAAACGCTGGGTTGCTGGTCGGGTGAGGTTTGTATTCCACGTTAAGCTGTACGATGTACGTCCAAGGTGGAGTGACAAGCTTGATCTTCGTCAGAATGAACAATTCAGGCGGAAGCAAAACCAAGGTTAACCAAGGTTATGCAGTGTTGGTTTACGTCGTCGTCGTCGGCCTAGGCAAGCTACGGCTTGGGACCGTAGC
Source organism: Bathynomus jamesi (assembly GCA_023014485.1). NCBI lineage: Eukaryota > Metazoa > Arthropoda > Malacostraca > Isopoda > Cirolanidae > Bathynomus > Bathynomus jamesi. Next base: position 787,927 of record JAJOZX010000370.1, on the reverse strand, counting down.
GCATCTATCCGGTATAGGTTAACCTGGATGATGTAGCCATAAGCACTGCCGCTGGTTAAGTGCCAACCAGTGATTATCTCACTAGCCGTATTGAGTCCGTTAGGCGAAACTGCGACAGTACCAAAGGTGGAAAATATAACCCTTGGATTTCTATTCTTTATTTGCAAAATGGATATGGTATTAGATTAAAATAATTATTTGAATATAAATAATTAACTGACAATTGTGATATATAATTAATTATGTTTACATACATTAAAATAATACAATATACATAAAATTAGTATTAATGTGGTTTACAATTGAATTATGAGGGGTAACTAATTTAAAATGAATTTATAGCTATTCCGAAATTCAAGACGGTAAAATTAACATTTATCTTGAAACTAAAATAAGAGTATTCACTACACACTCCCCCACCAGAGAGGAAGTTCAAAGAGTTCCGAACGACACAGATTTCCCGGACCTTTTTGGTAGCTACATGTACCTCACTTAAGGTTGATTCCAAAAACGCAGGCTTAAGACGATCGATAGAAACCTTGTCGACCTTGGAACCGCGCTGGATGAGAAATGATTTGCGCGTACGTCGGAGAACTTCATAGGGCCGTCATATGGACATTGGAGAGGCCGTTTTGGGAGAGGTACACGAACGAAAACGTGGGTGCAAGATTGGAGGGCTGGGGAAACAAAGATGTTCTGTTGGCTAGTCAATCGAGGGGGAACAGGCTGAAGGGACTGCATGTGAGAGGAAAGTGTTTGAGCGAATTCCGTAGGATCGCATGACTTATCCCCTGCAGTGAAGTAGCCACCTGGTAGCCGCAGTGTTGTTCCATAGACTAGTTCAGCCGCTGTAGTCTTCAGATCACTCTTAAATGCAGAGCGAATACCAAGCAACACGAGTGGAAGCTTATCCATCCAATGGGAGTCTTCGTGACACATAAGGGATGACTTCAGCTGGCGATGGAAGCGTTCGACGAGGCCGTTAGCTTGCGGATGATACGCACAGGTATGCGCATGTACTGTACCCAACAAGCTGGTAAACTTCTTCCAAAGCGAAGACTCAAATTGGCGACCTTGGTCAGTGATGACTTTTGTCGGCAATCCAAATCTTGATACCCATCCATGAAGAAAGGCTCTTGCAACAGTGTCCGCTTGGATATCAGGAAGTGGGATGGCTTCAGGCCATCTGGAAAAGCGGTCGAGACAGGTGAGCAGATAACGTTGGCCTTGAATCACTGGAAGAGGGCCAACAATGTCTACATGAATCACCTCAAATCGCTGGGATGGGGGCGGAAATGCGTCAAAGGGGGACCTGGTGTGCCTTTGGACTTTGGCACGCTGGCAGGCAAGGCACGTTTTGGTCCAATGTTTGACATCCTTCCGCATCGAGGGCCAAACAAAGCGAGAGGTAACCAGGTGTTGCGAAGCACGGATACCAGGATGGGAGGGCTTATGAAGATCCGTGAAGACTGCTTTTCTGTGACATGGAGGGACATAAGGGCGAATAGCAGCTGTTGATACGTCGCAATAGAGGGGCACAGACAATCCTGGCATACTCATTTTCTTGAGGGAAAGTGAGTGAGTGGAGTCTTCTCTGAGCAGGTCTTGTAGTTCCGTATCCTTATCTTGATCCTGTGCAATAGCATTCCACAGTGTAGAGCTGAAGGTAACAGAAGTAATCTCTATTCTTGAAAGTGCATCCGCTGGAGTGTTCAAGACACCTTTGATGTGGCGGATATCTGTGGTAAATTGCGAGATATAATCGAGTTGCCTGATGACTCTGGGAGAGTGGTTACAGCTGTTTTTATTGAAGACAGTGACCAAAGGTTTGTGGTCGGTAAAAACACAAAACTCTCGGCCTTCAAGGAAATGTTGAAAATGCTTCACGTTTAAGTAAATAGCAAGAAGTTCACGTCCGAAAGCACTATAACGCGTTTGGGCTGGCTGCAGCTTTTTCGAGTAAAACGCGATGGGTGCTTGTTGACCGTTAATGGTTTGTTCCAACACTCCACCGATCGCAACATCTGATGCATCGACCGTCAGAGTTAGGGGGGCATCACTGATAGGAAATGACAGAGACAATGCACTATTGATAGCATTTTTGGCATTGTCGAACGCCTGTAAACTATCGCTACACCATACCAATTTTGTTACCTTGCGTTTGTGTGTGATCATAGCGTGTAGAGGAGCAAGAACACTGGCACAGTTTTTAATGAACTTGTGGTAATAATTTACCAAACCTAGAAACCGACGTAACTCACGCTGATTATTTGGCATAGGGTAATTTTTTATCACTTCACACTTGTCCTGAAGGGGGGTAATTCCGTGCTGCGAAATCGTGTGACCAAGAAATTCCAAGGTTGGCTGTGCAAACACACACTTAGATGCATTAATAGTAACACCGTATTGTTCTAAGCGTTGAAAGAGGAGTGAAAGATGTTCCTTATGTTCCTCTTCCGTTGAGCTGGCCACAAGCAAATCATCGATGTAGGCATAAACAAAGTCTAAGCCTCTGGTGACCTCATCTATAAACCTCTGAAAGGTTTGCGCAGCATTCCGTAGCCCGAACGGCATCTTCACAAATTCGAATAACCCAAATGGTGTACAAACTGCAGTCTTGGGAATATCCGAAGGCTCTACGGGAATGTGGTGGAAAGCCTTAACGAGATCTATTTTACTGAAGATAGATTTGCCGTGGAGAAGAGAAGTAAAGTCTTGGACATTTGGTACCGGATATCGGTCCGGGATGGTTGTCGAATTCAAAAACCGGTAATCCCCACATGGTCTCCAGTCTCCTGACTTCTTCTGGACCAGGTGTAGGGGAGAGGACCAACTGCTTTTGGAAGGTCTTATTATCCCAAGATCTATCATAAGCTGGAATTCCGATTTGGCAGCTTTCAGTTTGTCCGGGGCAAGACGTCTGGGTTTTGCAAACACAGGGGGACCTTTTGTTGTGATGTGATGGGTAATGGTGTGCTTAATGGTATCACCCATCTGCATCGGTTGAAGAATTCCTGGATATCGCTGGAAAAGGCACTGGTACATGGAATTAGGGGGAACGAGGGAAAGTGCAGAGTTCGAGGCGTCCGGAAGGGCAACCTGTTTGGCAAGAACAGAAAGCAGTGTGGCCTGGTCGCATAAGCGTCGCTTGTCAAGATCCACCAGGAGTTTGAAATGCTGGAGGAAGTCAGCGCCGATTATGGGATGCTGCACTTGAGCACAGATGAAAATCCACTTGAAGGATCGGTGAAGGCCCAAGTTTAGTTCACGCGACTGAGTACCGTACGTGGGTATGCGTGAACCGTTAGCAGCGTATAGAGGCGGAGATTCCGAGTGCGTATGACCAGATTTTTGAGGGAATACACTGACTGACGCTCCGGTATCAACCAAGAAATTGACACCAGAGTTCCTGTCCTTTATGAATAACAGGTTGGCAGTGCGAGTACTAGACGCCATTAGAACTCGCTGCTGGGGTTTTCCGACGAAAAATTGCAAGGGGAGATGCACTTCCTAGCCTTCTTTCCAAATTTCGAGTGGTAGAAGCAGATCTTCCCGGAACTCGAACGATGCCTCTTCGTAAATCTTGACCGAGAATGGCTTCTTTGCCGTTGATTTTGTAGCAGAGAACAAACGTGGTTGAGTTGTTGACTTAACTCTTTCACTTTCAACTCCAGTTCCGATTGTGTGTTCACGTTGTTGACCGGAGCTGTGTCAATCTCCACTACTTTGTCGGCAGTTTCTGCTAGTTTATCAACTGGAGTAGCAGGATCCATAGTGGCCAAGACACGCTGAGCTGATGGAGGAAGTTTCTGCAAGAACAACTGTCTAAAGATGTCCTTATCGAAGGTTTGTGCGCGTTCGCCTAGAGCGCACTGCATAGCCCTCAGCATTTGAGTGGGCTTACGGTCTCCAAGTTCTTCTTTTGAGATTAACTGATGTAGTTTCTCACGCTCGGAGACAGTGGTGCGGCACAGGATGGCAGACTTCAGATCGTTGTATGGGTCCTCACTCGTGGAAGTAGACACGATGACGTCACGGACTTCAGAGATGATGCTCGCTGGTAGAGAGGACAAAACATGATCGTATTTCGTCCTGCTAGCGGTGATCCTTCCCAAGTTGAATTGTGATTCTACTTGGTGGAACCAAATAAATGGATCACCCGGCCAGAAGACGGGGAGCTTTACGCTCAAGTGGGAGATGGCACCAGCGTCGTCAGGCATCTTCTCCTATGCTTGCTGACGTACAAGCAAGACGACAAGTTACCAACGAAGGAGTGGAGGTTGAGACGAGCGCAGGCACAGAGCGCACGGGCAGGGGTGAGGGGCAGAGGGCACGAGCGACATTACAGTCTGGTCCTAGTCGCTCGGGTGAAGGGGGTGGTGGGCACGAACGACGTTACAGTCTAGTCCTAGTCGTTCGGGTGAAGGGGGTGATGGGCACGAACGACATTACAGTCTAGTCCTAGTCATTCGGGTAAAAGGGGTAATCCAGCTCCGGGGTCACCAATTGTTGGTTTACGTCGTCGTCGTCGGCCTAGGCAAGCTATGGCTTGGGACCGTAGCGCATCTATCCGGTATAGGTTAACCTGGATGATGTAGCCATAAGCACTGCCGCTAGTTAAGTGCCAACCAGTGATTATCTCACTAGCCGTATTGAGTCCGTTAGGCGAAACTGCGACAGTACCAAAGGTGGAAAATATAACCCTTGGTTTTCTATTATTTATTTGTAAAATGGACATGGTATTAGATTAAAATAAATATTTGAATATAAATAATTAACTGACAATTGTGATATAATTAATTATGTTTACATACAATAAAATAATATAGTATACATAAAATTAGTATTAATGTGGTTCACAATTGAATTATGATGGGTAACTAATTTAAAATGAATTTATACTATTCCGAAATTCAAGACGGTAACATTAACATTTATCTTGAAACTAAAATAAGAGTATTCACTACAAGCTTAAGGATCAGTTAAACGCAGGGAATAACAACAATTACATAATTAGGATTAATATTCTCTCTCTCTCTCTCTCTCTCTCTCTCTCTCTCTTCTCTCTCTATATATATATAATATATATATATATATATATATATATATATATGTACAGTATATATAGAGAGAGAAAGAGAGAGAGAGACCAAGCAAAATCAAAAGTGAATACGACATACCCCCAAGCCCTTATATCTCTTGCCCCTACATTCCTCAAAATTCTTTCCACACCCTACACCCTCATATCATTGGCTACCTTAGAAAACCGCAAAATTTTAATATTTGCAATTATGGTTGGCGACATTTAACCTAATATAATTAACTAATTAACTTAACCAAACCTAACCCAACCTAACCTAATCTAACCTAACCAAACGTAACCTCCAATATAACTCGTTTCGTGATAGTTAATGATTTCAATACATACTAAAGATTGTTGCGGTTTTGTAGGGTGGCCAAGAACACACACACACACACACACACACTGTAAGGCAGACAGGATCATCAGCCTAACAGCTAAAACAGCAACAGATTAAAATAAACGAGACACCACCTTTCTGGCTGTCGTGTCCTCCTGCCAGAAGTGGAACAAATGTTGTACCATTTACCACATTCGATTGGAGAATAACAGTTAGAAACGGAGTAATTTGCTCCTAAATTAAAAGCAAGCAACGAAAAAATAAAATATTGAAAGTGATTCAAATCACCTACATTCATTCCTAATGGATTTCAGTTGGAAACTTTATTCCATGAAATCAGATCAAAATCTTTACTCGAAAAATGTACACGACCTTACATCAATATTAGAATAGCGATTGCTTTTGCTTTCTATGTATCAGTTACCCCTTGCTTTTTCTAACACCCACACACACCCACACTCACACACACACACACACACACACACACACACACACACACATATATATATATATATATATATATATATATATATATATATATATATATATATGGGAATGAACTCAGAATAGTCCCCTAAGTTTTTCATGATACACACACACAGTGCATGGAACAAGGAACTCTTCTGGGATAATTAAATCCACTATAGTCCGAATAAGTAATGGTAAATGACAAATACCATAGTTTTTCTTTTTCATGATGTTAGCCCGACGTGGGCAACGGGTCACTCGCAAAGAGGTCCCACAAATATAGCTTCCCTCACCAGCTATCTGCAAAGCAGACAGGATCCAGCTTTGGGACATGGATCTAGGGTGACGTGAAGGCAGCGAGTCTTTTGCTTATATTGAGGTTCTAAATGTAGCAGGGCTAGGCTGCTTTAAACCCTAGATCCATGTCCCAAAGCTGGATCCTGTCTGCTTTGCAGATAGCTGGTGAGGGAAGCTATATTTATGGGACCTCTTTGCGAGTGACCCGTTGCCCACGTCGGGCTAGCATCATGAAAAAGAAAAACTATGGTATTTGTCATTTACCATTACTTATTCGGACTATGGTGGATTTAATTATCCCAGAAGAGTTCCTTGTTCCATTCACTGTCTGTATCATATATATATATATATATATATATATATATATGTGTGTGTGTGTGTGTGTGTGTGTGTGTGTGTGTGTATATACAGTATATTATCTCTCACTAGTATTCGAACCTGGGCACTCTAACTTGGATATGAAAAAATGCGCAGTTATGCATTTATGTTTATATATACTGAACACACACACACACACACACACACACACACACACATGTATATATACATGCACCTACATACATATATAAATACATGTCCCAATATACATGCAGATAAATGGGACAGTAATGCTTTCCTCTACTTACATAGCATAGAACTGCCCTTTACAAGCAAATTTTATGTTTCATTGGCAGAATGGAGTTATTTGATAAATCTTATTAAGTAATGCAGAGTAACGAGGATATTTATGTTCATTTTAAAGGTACAGAAACAAAGAGAGATAAACTACATAGAGACTATCTACAGTAAGTTTCAGCCATAAGTTCATATATACGCAAAAAAATTCACCTAAGATTATATATTCTTATTTGTTGGGATATAAGAATCTAAAATATTAAACATTAAAATATTAAATATTAAATACCTTACTAAAATATTAAATATTAAATACCTTTCTAAAATATTAAATATTAAATACCTTTCTAAAATATTAAATATTAAATACCTTACTAAAATATTAAATATTAAAATATTAAATACTCGTATTAAGTACCTTGCTAATTGAGTAACTTGACATCGTTTGATATCTTCACCTTACACATATTTACTTTTAATGGGGAGAGGGGCGGGGATAATGGGGGTAATGGCGTTTTTTTTACTTTTGTCGCTTAGCCGAAGGCGGCCTGTGCGAAGCACACAGGGTAGGGTGCCGAAGGCACAGCTTGTCTTAAAAAATAATCGTTGTTGCATGTAGGAGCACAATGAAGTTCAAAAGTGGGCCATTTATTATATATTTTTCTTTAATTGCTCCTAATGATGATGCTTAATAAAAGAGTAATGTAAATGTTGTTGCGCTAATTTTATGCCTCACTGGAGCGTACTGTCATCTTAAGAAATTGACTTCTTTGACCAAAAACAGATACCTTCCTGCATTCTTTATATGCAGAACGAATATGTGAGACTCGTTGGCAATTCTGTCACATCAGTTGCCTGCCAATGTATTATAATCTCAGGTTCTGGAAGGTGACCGCCCCCCTCCCAAAATTATGTTCTGAATCCGCCCCTGTCTTGTGTTGAAGCGATGTTGTGTTTGGGAAGTTAATATTTTTTTTTGCATGACTTCTAGGGCAGTATTATGACCGATTTGATATATCGGGTGATTACAAATTATCTTCCCGATTTTAAACATTTATTAAAAAAAAGCTAACAAAGCTACAGAGAAAAACAAGATATACACATAAAGAACTCAAAAAGTTTTATTTACAAGCTATTGAAATTCAATACGAGCTCATTTTGTGGCTCCTTTTGAGGTTGCAACATTCCAGAATAAGTAATTGCCTGATCGTTGGATTGGGCGAGGGGGACACATTCCTTGGCCGGTTCGTTCGCCTGATCTTACCTCCCTTTGTTCACCAATGGCAACACCTCTGGAACATTTGAAGGAAAGGATACGTGAGGCTGTTAGAAAAGTTCAGTATGATATGCTACAAAATGTATGGAGAGAAACAGAATACCGCTTTGATGTCTTCAGAGCCACAAAAGGAATTTATATTGCACTTCAATAGCTTGTAAATAAAATTTTTGTCTTCTTCTTTATTTGTATATCTTGCTTTTCGGTGTAGCTTTGTTAGTTTTTCATAATAAATGCTTAAAATCGGGAAGATCATTTGTAATCACCCTGTGTGTATATATATATATATATATATATATATATATATATATTAGTGATGTAGCGGATGTCATTTTTTTCACATCCGCGGATGCGGATGCGGATGAGGATGTTTGATTTCAACATCCGCGGATGCGGATGCGGATGTCTACATTTTCGCTATTTTTTAGGATATATTCGAGATTTGTTGTGTTTAACGTATATAATAAGTTATTATATAGAGAGAGCTGTAGCTATAATGTAGTATAATTGATTAATTGTACAATAATTGCTGTACTTTTCTCTGAACATATAAAATAATATCAAGCATCTAACTAATATAGAAATCAATTAGTGAATTCGTCTGCAAATAAATTCGTTATATTTTGTTGAGTTTCAGCCACAATTAGAAACCATAATTGTGTTACCAGGATGCGGGACGTGAACCCTACTCAAATGCACCCCACCGACCTCTTTCCCCAACCTCCACCCTTATAGAAAGAGATCTTTAATTAGCTTGATAACTATTTATATTAAGTTTAAAGTTTTATTAGGTATATTTATAAATGAGTAATTAAAATAAAGTAAACTAAGATGTTCATCGTTTAATGTTCAAACTTAATTATAGGAAGGTTATGCTTAACGAACATTAATTTTTCTGCTTTTTCTGCTGCCAGTCTGTTTCTCTTTTCATCATATATTAATCCAGCACTGCTAAATAATCTCTCGCTTGGTACGTTTGTTGGAGGACAGGCTAAATGTTTCCTTGCAAGTTTACTCAAGTATGGATAGATATTCTGCGTATTTTTCCACCAACTAATAGGATTGTCACATGCAGCCAGGCGTTTTTCTTGGTGATAGCTCTCGATCATTTTTACTACATCTTTTGACATCGCGTAGGTCTCGTCATTGCTGCTTGACTCAAGAAACTGAGAGACAGATTCTGTGATAGATTTGCTTGTTGAAGGTGTTGGTTCTGTCACTGAAACTTTTATTCTTTTGGTGGGTGGCGAAGCGACAGATTCAAGAGATTGAAGCTCTTCAACTGCTTTGCCAAGTGATGATTTAACTCGTTCTAATGTACTAGGTGAAAATAACTTAGCTTTGTAACGTGGATCTAAGTAGGTTGCAAGAGAGTAACTTCATACAAGAACAGCCTCTCGTCTTGTCGCTTGCATCACTTTTGCGCACAATGAACTAGTTCTATTAATATAGTAGAATTTGATAATTTCCGCTTATTAATGACATTTTATCTCAACGGTCCACATCCGCACGACATCCGCAGTCCAAAGTGCGGATGCGGATGCGGATGCGGGAAAATGTGCGGATGTCCCGCGGATGCGGATGCGGATGCGGATGTGACCTACATCACTAATATATATATATATGTGAGAAATTTTAACCCCTGGAACAATTTGTCTATATTTTTATTATGCTTGTTCGATTTATAGATTTTTCCTAATTCTTTTTTTCTGCATTATCACCAGTGGCTGCATAAAATATTGACGTGCACTTCCGAAAGCACTAATGTAGTATTGTAAGTGTCGGTAGACCATAATGAAATATATGGATCTACTGTAAGTACATGAAGTATATAATCTACTTTTGTAATTATGACCAAGACCTTTGCTAATTTGTTGCACAGATCATCAGTGTACGCTTTGAATGAGAGGTTTGAATCGAAGTTAACATCCAGGAGTTTGGGCGATAATAATTTATTGTTCTCTTTATGTATTTTTTTTTTATGTAAGAAGGAGGGGACAGTGGCAAGCACCCGCAAAAATGCACCCTTCCCTACATAAGAAGGGGAGAGCCGAATCAAGGTCTCCGAGGTTCACAATGCTTTTTTTAATAAATTTTGAAAAGATTGTGTAGTGTGTAAAATACATGTATGTGTAGCGAAGAATAGTGGGAGAAATGTGAGTTTTAGAGCATGCTGGACTGCTCACAGGGTAGATCAAACAATGAAAAAGATCAGCTGAAGAAGACAGTGACAGGAGAAACGGAAGTCCCAGCACTCCCTGTCTCTTGCCTAACGTCCCCCCACGGAGTACTTCCCCGGTCGATTGGTGTCTACAATTTCCTCCTCCTGAACAGTCTCCTCCTCCTAATGTGGAGAACATACATTAGGTGCAACAAGAAATGCACACACACACACACACACACACACACACACACATATATATATATATATATATATATATATATACACACACACAGTATATACAGTGTGTATATATATATATATATAATATATATGATACAACTCAGAATGGTCCCCTCAGAAAGTTTTATGTTACACACAGACCGTGAATGGAACAAGGTACTCCTCTGGGAAAATTAAATCTCTAGTCCAAATAAGTAATGGTATATGATAAACACTAGTTTTTTTATTCATGGTGTTAGCCGAATGTGGGCAGCGGGTCACTCGCAAAGAGGCCCCAAAATATAGCTTCTCTCACCAGCTATCTGCCAGGCAGATAGGTCAGGGAAGCTATATCCGTCGCCCACGTAGGACTAACATCATGAAAAAGAAAAACTATAGTGTTTGTCATTTACCATTACTTATTCGGACTATAGTGCATTTAATTTTCCCAGAAGAGTTCCTTTTTTCATACACGGTCTGTGTGTAACATGTATATATATACACACGAGTATATTTAAATGGGCAGTTGCCTTCTTATACATACATAACACAGCATTGTTATTTGCGAGCAAATTTTATGCTTTATTTTCCGAATGAGGTTAATTAAGGAAAAAAAACTCTAGATCATGCAGAAAATTGAGGTTATTTACACTAATTTTAAAGACAGAGACGAAGAGAAATAAAAACACGATAATACTATTACTAATACTAAAATAAAGTACTTTTACACTTCTGAACAAACACGATACATACATGCATATGAACGGAATAATGTGAAGAAGTGAAAGCGTTAAAATATTACTATGCAAGTTCTTTAAGGATTATTTAAAAGGCATCTTCTTAATAGGGTTTGGCTTGAAGGTAAATTTTTGACCATTAAATAACGCTCTAAAAGAGATTTTTCCGAAGTTTTACGAAATAAATTAAAAAATTAGAGACAATTTTTGATTAAAGATTTTCTTTCTTTCTTTCTTCTTCGTTTTCTTCTTCTTCGGGCTAACCTAGAGTGGATCTCAGTGTTTTTGTTAGTCTATAGTTCTGTAGTTTATTTAGGTAATGTTTATCAAGTTAAAAAGTTAAAAAATATGTATCTATTTGAAGTGAGATGTACCTCTCTCTCTCTCTCTCTCTCTCTCTCTCTCTCTCTCTTCTTTATATATATATATATATATATATATATATGCGCCTCAGTGGTGTAGTGGTTAGCGGCGCGCAGCAAAACCCATATGTTCATCCTTCCACACAATAGAGAAGTGGTTGGTAGAAAAATGGGTACCCTTGGGTAGCTAGTGGTTAAAACGCTGGGTTGCTGGTCGGGTGAGGTTTGTATTCCACGTTAAGCTGTACGATGTACGTCCAAGGTGGAGTGACAAGCTTGATCTTCGTCAGAATGAACAATTCAGGCGGAAGCAAAACCAAGGTTAACCAAGGTTATGCAGTGTTGGTTTACGTCGTCGTCGTCGGCCTAGGCAAGCTACGGCTTGGGACCGTAGCGCATCTATCCGGTATAGGTTAACCTGGATGATGTAGCCATAAGCACTGCCGCTGGTTAAGTGCCAACCAGTGATTATCTCACTAGCCGTATTGAGTCCGTTAGGCGAAACTGCGACAGTACCAAAGGTGGAAAATATAACCCTTGGATTTCTATTCTTTATTTGCAAAATGGATATGGTATTAGATTAAAATAATTATTTGAATATAAATAATTAACTGACAATTGTGATATATAATTAATTATGTTTACATACATTAAAATAATACAATATACATAAAATTAGTATTAATGTGGTTTACAATTGAATTATGAGGGGTAACTAATTTAAAATGAATTTATAGCTATTCCGAAATTCAAGACGGTAAAATTAACATTTATCTTGAAACTAAAATAAGAGTATTCACTACACACTCCCCCACCAGAGAGGAAGTTCAAAGAGTTCCGAACGACACAGATTTCCCCGGGACCTTTTTGGTAGCTACATGTACCTCACTTAAGGTTGATTCCAAAAACGCAGGCTTAAGACGATCGATAGAAACCTTGTCGACCTTGGAACCGCGCTGGATGAGAAATGATTTGCGCGTACGTCGGAGAACTTCATAGGGCCCGTCATATGGACATTGGAGAGGCCGTTTTGGGAGAGGTACACGAACGAAAACGTGGGTGCAAGATTGGAGGGCTGGGGAAACAAAGATGTTCTGTTGGCTAGTCAATCGAGGGGGAACAGGCTGAAGGGACTGCATGTCAGAGGAAAGTGTTTGAGCGAATTCCGTAGGATCGCATGACTTATCCCTGCAGTGAAGTAGCCACCTGGTAGCCGCAGTGTTGTTCCATAGACTAGTTCAGCCGCTGTAGTCTTCAGATCACTCTTAAATGCAGAGCGAAAACCAAGCAACACGAGTGGAAGCTTATCCATCCAATGGGAGTCTTCGTGACACATAAGGGATGACTTCAGCTGGCGATGGAAGCGTTCGACGAGGCCGTTAGCTTGCGGATGATACGCACAGGTATGCGCATGTACTGTACCCAACAAGCTGGTAAACTTCTTCCAAAGCGAAGACTCAAATTGGCGACCTTGGTCAGTGATGACTTTTGTCGGCAATCCAAATCTTGATACCCATCCATGAAGAAAGGCTCTTGCAACAGTGTCCGCTTGGATATCAGGAAGTGGGATGGCTTCAGGCCATCTGGAAAAGCGGTCGAGACAGGTGGGCAGATAACGTTGGCCTTGAATCACTGGAAGAGGGCCAACAATGTCTACATGAATTACCTCAAATCGCTGGGATGGGGGCGGAAATGCGTCAAAGGGGGACCTGGTGTGCCTTTGGACTTTGGCACGCTGGCAGGCAAGGCACGTTTTGGTCCAATGTTTGACATCCTTCCGCATCGAGGGCCAAACAAAGCGAGAGGCAACCAGGTGTTGCGAAGCACGGATACCAGGATGGGAGGGCTTATGAAGATCCGTGAAGACTGCTTGTCTGTGACATGGGGACATAAGGGCGAATAGCAGCTGTTGATACGTCGCAATAGAGGGGCACAGACAATCCTGGCATACTCATTTTCTTGAGGGAAAGTGAGTGAGTGGAGTCTTCTCTGAGCAGGTCTTGTAGTTCCGTATCCTTATCTTGATCCTGTGCAATAGCATTCCACAGTGTAGAGCTGAGGGTAACAGAAGTAATCTCTATTCTTGAAAGTGCATCCGCTGGAGTGTTCAAGACACCTTTGATGTGGCGGATATCTGTGGTAAATTGCGAGATATAATCGAGTTGCCTGATGACTCTGGGAGAGTGGTTACAGCTGTTTTTATTGAAGACAGTGACCAAAGGTTTGTGGTCGGTAAAAACACAAAACTCTCGGCCTTCAAGGAAATGTTGAAAATGCTTCACGTTTAAGTAAATAGCAAGAAGTTCACGTCCGAAAGCACTATAACGCGTTTGGGCTGGCGACAGCTTTTTCGAGTAAAACGCGATGGGTGCTTGTTGACCGTTAATGGTTTGTTCCAACACTCCACCGATCGCAACATCTGATGCATCGACCGTCAGAGTTAGGGGGGCATCACTGATAGGAAATGACAGAGACAATGCACTATTGATAGCATTTTTGGCATTGTCGAACGCCTGTAAACTATCGCTACACCATACCAATTTCGTTACCTTGCGTTTGTGTGTGATCATAGCGTGTAGAGGAGCAAGAACACTGGCACAGTTTTTAATGAACTTGTGGTAATAGTTTACCAAACCTAGAAACCGACGTAACTCACGCTGATTATTTGGCATTGGGTAATTTTTTATCACTTCACACTTGTCCTGAAGGGGGGTAATTCCGTGCTGCGAAATCGTGTGACCAAGAAATTCCAAGGTTGGCTGTGCAAACACACACTTAGATGCATTAATAGTAACACCGTATTGTTCTAAGCGTTGAAAGAGGAGTGAAAGATGTTCCTTATGTTCCTCTTCCGTTGAGCTGGCCACAAGCAAATCATCGATGTAGGCATAAACAAAGTCTAAGCCTCTGGTGACCTCATCTATAAACCTCTGAAAGGTTTGCGCAGCATTCCGTAGCCCGAACGGCATCTTCACAAATTCGAATAACCCAAATGGTGTACAAACTGCAGTCTTGGGAATATCCGAAGGCTCTACGGGAATGTGGTGGAAAGCCTTAACGAGATCTATTTTACTGAAGATAGATTTGCCGTGGAGAAGAGAAGTAAAGTCTTGGACATTTGGTACCGGATATCGGTCCGGGATGGTTGTCGAATTCAAAAACCGGTAATCCCCACATGGTCTCCAGTCTCCTGACTTCTTCTGGACCAGGTGTAGGGGAGAGGACCAACTGCTTTTGGAAGGTCTTATTATACCAAGATCTATCATAAGCTGGAATTCCGATTTGGCAGCTTTCAGTTTGTCCGGGGCAAGACGTCTGGGTTTTGCAAACACAGGGGGACCTTTTGTTGTAATGTGATGGGTAATGGTGTGCTTAATGGTATCACCCATCTGCATCGGTTGAAGAATTCCTGGATATCGGTGGAAAAGGCACTGGTACATGGAATTAGGGGGAACGAGGGAAAGTGCAGAGTTCGAGGCGTCCGGAAGGGCAACCTGTTTGGCAAGAACAGAAAGCAGTGTGGCCTGGTCGCATAAGCGTCGCTTGTCAAGATCCACCAGGAGTTTGAAATGCTGGAGGAAGTCAGCGCCGATTATGGGATGCTGCACTTGAGCACAGATGAAAATCCACTTGAAGGATCGGTGAAGGCCCAAGTTTAGTTCACGCGACTGAGTACCGTACGTGGGTATGCGTGAACCGTTAGCAGCGTATAGAGGCGGAGATTCCGAGTGCGTATGACCAGATTTTTGAGGGAATACACTGACTGACGCTCCGGTATCAACCAAGAAATTGACACCAGAGTTCCTGTCCTTTATGAATAACAGGTTGGCAGTGCGAGTACTAGACGCCATTAGGACTCGCTGCTGGGGTTTTCCGACGAAAAATTGCAAGGGGAGATGCACTTCCTAGCCTTCATTCCAAATTTCGAGTGGTAGAAGCAGATCTTCCCGGAACTCGAACGATGCCTCTTCGTAAATCTTGACCGAGAATGGCTTCTTTGCCGTTGATTTTGTAGCAGAGAACAAACGTGGTTGAGTTGTTGACTTAACTCTTCCACTTTCAACTCCAGTTCCGATTGTGTGTTCACGTTGTTGACCGGAGCTGTGTCAATCTCCACTACTTTGTCGGCAGTTTCTGCTAGTTTATCAACTGGAGTAGCAGGATCCATAGTGGCCAAGACACGCTGAGCTGATGGAGGAAGTTTCTGCAAGAACAACTGTCTAAAGATGTCCTTATCGAAGGTTTGTGCGCGTTCGCCTAGAGCGCACTGCATAGCCCTCAGCATTTGAGTGGGCTTACGGTCTCCAAGTTCTTCTTTTGAGATTAACTGATGTAGTTTCTCACGCTCGGAGACAGTGGTGCGGCACAGGATGGCAGACTTCAGATCGTTGTATGGGTCCTCACTCGTGGAAGTAGACACGATGACGTCACGGACTTCAGAGATGATGCTCGCTGGTAGAGAGGACAAAACATGATCGTATTTCGTCCTGCTAGCGGTGATCCTTCCCAAGTTGAATTGTGATTCCACTTGGTGGAACCAAATAAATGGATCACCCGGCCAGAAGACGGGGAGCTTTACGCTCAAGTGGGAGATGGCACCAGCGTCGTCAGGCATCTTCTCCTATGCTTGCTGACGTACAAGCAAGACGACAAGTTACCAACGAAGGAGTGGAGGTTGAGACGAGCGCAGGCACAGAGCGCACGGGCAGGGGTGAGGGGCAGAGGGCACGAGCGACATTACAGTCTGGTCCTAGTCGCTCGGGTGAAGGGGGTGATGGGCACGAACGACGTTACAGTCTGGTCCTAGTCGCTCGGGTGAAGGGGGTGATGGGCACGAACGACGTTACAGTCTAATCCTAGTCGTTCGGGTAAAAGGGGGGAATCCAACTCCGGGGTCACCAATTGTTGGTTTACGTCGTCGTCGTCGGCCTAGGCAAGCTACGGCTTGGGACCGTAGCGCATCTATCCGGTATAGGTTAACCTGGATGATGTAGCCATAAGCACTGCCGCTGGTTAAGTGCCAACCAGTGATTATCTCACTAGCCGTATTGAGTCCGTTAGGCGAAACTGCGACAGTACCAAAGGTGGGAAATATAACCCTTGGATTTCTATTCTTTATTTGCAAAATGGATATGGTATTAGATTAAAATAATTATTTGAATATAAATAATTAACTGACAATTGTGATATATAATTACTTATGTTTACATACATTAAAATAATACAATATACATAAAATTAGTATTAATGTGGTTTACAATTGAATTATGAGGGGTAACTAATTTAAAATGAATTTATAGCTATTCCGAAATTCAAGACGGTAAAATTAACATTTATCTTGAAACTAAAATAAGAGTATTCACTACAGCAGTATATGAGGTGCAGTCAATAAGTGTGCGGATTTATTTGGCAATTTTTTTTAATGAAACAATTACTGGCCTTTAATGACTATACCTCGTATAAGTATGTATATATATATATATATATATATATATATTTTTTATTTTTTTTTTTTTATTTTTTTTTCACGTCAATGATTAACTTGTAATTAAAAGATGTGAAGCATTTTAATTTAGTCGTTTTGGAGATTAAGTCATTTATTAAAACCGATTTTTAATAATTTTAATTAACTTTAATGAAAAATTCTGTAGCAAATTCGTTGTTGATGAAACGCTGATAAAAGAAACTGAAATTGTTCCCAGATCTCCTTTTCGCAGAAATTAAATAAAAACTTATTATGAATTGGGGATACGTCTCCTTCATTCAGTTCGGGATTTGTCGATTTTTTTATCAACCGAATTGTAGTGTAAGTATTCCTTTATATCCAGGAAAGATTTGGAAAGAATATTTATTTATATAATGTTAATTATTTTTTATGCAGGAAGGAGGGGCCAAGGGCGAATGACCGCAAAAATGCCCACTCCCCACCCCATAGTAGAAGAAGAAGAGAACCAAAATCAAGGTTCGATTTGTATTAAGAATGAAGCATCGTTTACGCAATTTAGTTATTTTGGCATCAAATATTTTGACATCAAATATTTTTGGCATCAAATAAGTTTCGATTGAGTTTGAATAATTGAAATTATTACATTACTTGAGTAGTTTTGAAAATGAGGAAATTTTCAGAATTACTCAGGTGATACACCAAATTTAACTACTTTTGGGTCAGAGATATTTGTATGACGCGAGTTTGGATTAAAATAATTAAATACGTACAGTCTCCTGTAGTAGTTCCGCTCCACCCTCCCCGAGATGTGGTAGCAACGCAGTCCCTCTTAAACCCCAGTCCCCCACCCTCACGCCCTCCCTCTCCTCCTTCCACTACTAGGTGTTGTCATGGTAATACTTTTATTTTTTGAAAACCAATGACAGAATAAATATATTGTCCACTGTAGTTTTGGTGGTAATGCTAGGACGACTATGTATTTTATTTTTATTCATGCATTATTCCTAAATTTTAGGAATAGAGTAGTTAGGTTTTTCACAAACGTGGGATACTTTAAAAACTTTCAATCATAGGATTTTGATGTGGCCATATTATAGTATAGTTAAAGGGTAAGATAAGTTGTAGTATCGACTTTTCCTCCAAGCAATAAAAGTTCTTTTTAAAGTCCATGCATCATCAACAAATGATTATCCAGAAAAAGGTCTATCCATGGAGAGATAATGATAACATAGTTCAATTTTTTATTACAAAAATAAACATGAATCAAATAAATTTAGGGATTTTCTTAAGAACATACAAAACATAATGTTCAAATTATAAGGAACTGATAATTGTTCAAGTAATTAAATATATATTAAGTACATCACAACCATAACATTATTATACACAATTACTCAATACTTGGTCCATCCTCCATTATTATTAATGACCTCTCTTAGCCTATTTGGAACAGATGCCACGTGATTGTATTGTAGATGACTTGTGGGTTCCTGCAGAAAAGTTCTAACTCTGCCATGGTGTGTTCCAGCAGGTGCCGAGATGTTCGCTCCTGCCCAGGTTTCCAAGAGTTAACCACACTTGCCCACACATTTTCAATGGGGTTTAGGTCACACCCCTTGGTGGGCCAGTTCAGTAGCTCGACATCTCGTTGTTCCTGAAACCACCGTCTGATGATCCTGGCAGTATGAACATGGCAGTTATTCTGTAATTGTAATATATATGTTAACCCTGCATCTATGGCCTTGGGTGGTTCGAGGTTCTGGTTAGGTGGCAGCAACGGATTTTCTCACTCTGGGGTAGCTGGTACCGTGTAGAGAATGGCAGTAGTTTCTTTTATATTACACTCCGATTTCTTCTTGTAGTGGATCGGAGGATTTTGTGAAAACTTACTAAATTAACTGACGGTTCCCCGATTCTTCTTCTAGGGCATTGGGAAATTATTTATTCAATTTAAACCTAAGTTCTCTGGAGAAAGCAGGGCTCAAAGGAGAAGATAAAGATATCCTCTTACTGAATTTTACTGCTTCTAAAATATTACAGCCTCTAGGTCAGATCAGAATAATCAGAATGATAATTTGAAAAATCACAAGAGTTTATATACTAATAATTTGGTGGCATCATTATTATTTAATGTTGATCTGTTTTGTTTTTTATTCTCAATAGGCTGATTTTTTTTTTTGGCAAAATATTTGAAGATAAAGGTAAATTTTGGCTGTAACAGCATACTGGCAGATAAGCAAGATATTTGAAGATAAAGGCACAATTTTCCTTTGAACAGCATATTGACAGATTTGATATTATGATTTGTCGAGTTAACTAAAAATGTAAATTGAAATATGCATTTTATTATGGATTAAAGTTAAACATAACATGCATATGAGCCAAAATTTAATGCTTAGAATTTAAAATTAAGTGTTAATTTAGAATTTTGGCAAGTTATAACTTTATCTTCTACAACTAAGAGAGAATGCATGAAAAATAAACATTGCAGAATTTAACACGATTACATGATTAAGCTTAATCTAAAAAATGATTAGGTAACTTAAAAATTAGAGGGTGAGCCACAATATTTTTTCAAAAGTTGGGTAATAGTTTTTTTGGCTCACCCTTTTTATGTTACTGTACAGTCAATCTGGGATTGACTGTAACCAATTGATTAAACCAATAATTTTACGTAATGCCTAAAAAAGTTCAGGCATTTCATGTAATACCTGTGACCCTTAAACATCGGTAACACCCATTAATAACCCAATCCAACTACCCTAACCTAACCACCCTAATTTAACCTAACCTAACCTTCACGAAATCATTAATCACTTAATGGAATTAATCACTTAATATATATATATATACACTGTGTGTGTGTATATATATATATATACACACACTGTGTGTGTATATATATATATATATATATATATAGCAGGATATATAGTAGGTTGACTCTGCGCCATGCAACTTTAATAAGAGTTCAATTTGGGACCAAGAGTCAATATAAACAATGAGGTTTCTTACATATAAGAGCAAAGTTTTAAATAATGATTCCAAGTCGCAAGAAACAAAGCATCTACAACATTCTCGTGAAAAATTCAAACCCAAGCAACCAAGGACCCTTTCATTGCCACAAAGAGATACTAAACCATTCTTCTGACTGAAGAAGTTATAGCTTTTGGCTTTTTCCGTTAATATGAAGTTAGAACATGTTTACATATATATACTTTTCCTTCTCTTGTTATATATCAAAAACCTATTTTGCGGTGTTTAATGCGTCCCGTTAGATGATATATATATATATATATATCGTAAAGAACGACGCTTGTATAGGAGAACATTCCGCGCAAGATGAGGAGGGAGAACGAACAAATGAAAAAAATGAGGTAACCACCCGGGAATCGAACCCGGGATCTTCCGATTGCCGGTCAGATATGATAACCACTACACCATGGTCCTCACTCGATCAGAGTTCGATTCTCGGGTGGTTACCTCATTTTTTTCATTTGTTCGTTCTCTCTCCTCATCTTGCGCGGAATGTTCTCCTATACAAGCGTCGTTCTTTACGTTAATTATACTGCGTGTTCTTTGCAGTTGAAATGTATATATAGGTGCGGCATGCGGGAGGTGCCCCCCTCGGGGCATTGGTTTCTGCGCGTATGTAGGAGAATTACGACTTCTGATCGAGTGAGGACCATGGTGTAGTGGTTATCATATTTGACCGGCAATCGGAAGATCCCGGATTCGATTCCCGGGTGGTTACTTCATTTGTTCGTTCTCCCTCCTCATCTTGCGCGGAATGTTCTCCTATACAAGCGTCGTTCTTTACGTTAATTATACTGCGTGTTCTTTGCAGTTGAAATATATATATATATATATATATATATATATATAATGCAAAACCCATAAGGAAAAAGAAAAATTATTTTTCTTTTTTCTTGTGTGTTTTGTATCATTCATTCATTTCACATGTTTAATGCAAAACCCATAAGGAAAAAGAAAAATTATTTTTCTTTTTTCTTGTGTGTTTTGTATCATTCATTCATTTCACATGTTTAATTGTGAAATTCATCCTATATACTATACAGTATGTATATATATATATTAGGGTGTTTCATACCTATAGGGTAAAATAAAAATGAGCTTGGAGTTTTAATCCACACGTTTCTCCGTATTCTAAAGAACAAGAAAACACGTTTGTGCAAGTTTGAACCAGATCGCGCTGCATTTAGAGGTCCCCAACTTTGACGACTTTTTGTCAGTTCATTTCTCGCCTGCCTGCAGTGAAGACGGTTTTCTTCGTCACTTGAGCGGTTCGTGTTGTATAGCCTATTGGACAACTGTGGAGGTAATTATATATGCTACTAATTATCTCATTTTACTGTGGTATTGAAATTTATTATTATTTAATTTCTGTCATTTTACTGTGGTAGTGATATTTATTATTAATATTACATGAAATTAATTAGTCTGTTGCATATTGGACAACTAAGCTGGTAATTATTTATGATACTAATTAATGTAATTTTACTGCGGTATTGAAATTTATTTAATTAATGAATTGTCAAAGAGAACGTAGTGTACACGTATCAGTTTTTAAATAAAGAAAAGTAGTAACTGGGACTCGAACCAGTGTCATAGCCGTTTGGCGGCATCGCTCAAGTCGGCGTACACAGCACGCTATCCACTTCCTAGATGGTGTAGTGGATAGCGTGCTGTGTACGCCGACTTGAGCGATGCCGCCAAACGGCTATGACACTGGTTCGAGTCCCAGTTACTGCTTTTCTTTATTTAATTAATGAAATTAATTACGATGTGAAATTATTTCTGTGGAATTATTTAGTTTGTTTTCTTTTCCAGGTGTCTACCAGAGCGAAAACAGAAGTGTTTCTTATTGGCCAGACGGATGCGAACATCACATCAAGTGGCCTTCCAACTCAGTTGCAAGTACTCAAAAAGTACTTTTACCACCAAAAGGAGCAAAAATTTGGACGTACTAAATGCCTGAACCTGTGCCTGGATGCCTGTCTCATATTTTGGGAGAGAGCGAGAATCCCCATGATGCGTCGAGATTCGGCCTTGAGGAAGATGGAATCCCTTCTCAAGGAATACGACCGGCTTGTGAAGCACAAGTCACATAAAGCAGAGTCCTTCCGAGTGAAGGAGGCGATGTTCAAGGAGGCAATAGCGAAGGAGATCATGGACATTGCTCATTCACAGGCTAAGGAAATGATGAAGAATCAGGAGGACATCCACTTTCTCGACATGCAGCGTGAAGATCCAAATTCCTGCAGCATGGGCCCTGTTGACATGAAGCTTCACTATAAGGAGATTAGGAAAAGGAAGAGGCTGGACAAGATTAAGGAACAACAGGAGAAGGCCAGGAAGGAACAAGGAGCTGCAGAAGATACGGGGGCTTTAGTGATTTCAACTTTGTCAGAGACTGACTCAGATGTCGTTGACCCAACCGTGGAAGTTTTTCCATCCTCCTCCAAGGGAAATACCAAGAAGCGACGCAGGAATCTGATCTCACAGGATGTGACGACTACCTACGATCGGCTGAATATTTCGTACCGCGATTCAGCTATGTCGTACGCTGCAGCGGCTAAATCACTAGGTTTTGACTTGGATGAACTGTCCATTTCTGCCAGTACCATGTACCGCACACGCAAAGCTCTCAGGAAGGTGGCTGCTGAAAGTTATCAATCCGACGAAGTTTGTCCTGGTCAGCCTCTTGTCTTGCATTGGGACGGTAAGCTCCTACCTGACAATGAGCAATGGAAGGAGAGCGTTGACCGGATCGCCGTCCTCGTCTCTGGCGACGGCATGGAGAAGTTGCTCGGCGTTCCTAAGGTGACATCCGGAACCGGCGAGAAGATAGCGCGAGTTTGCTTGGATTTGGTCAAGGAACACAGGATGGAAGAGCGCGTGCGGGGACTGTCTTTCGACACGACAGCGTCGAACACCGGGATTCATATCGGGGCCTGCGTCCTGATTGAGAAAGGTCTTGGCAGAGAACTCATGTACTTCCCCTGTCGGCATCACATCTATGAAGTCATCCTCAGCTCCGTCTTCAAGCGTGCATACGGCCCTTCAAGTGGCCCCGATATACCCGTTTTCAAGAGGTTTCAGGCACAATGGAAGTTCATCGACCGGTTGGACGTGCGGCCGTACGATTTTGCTCAAGTCAATGACTCTATGAGGGAACTGAGGGAGAAGTCAGTCCTGCTGGTGAGAGGGATGGTGAGCACGTCGCATCAGCGCGATGACTACAAGGAACTGCTACAGTTGGTTCTCATCTTCCTGGGAGAAGCAAAAGTGGTGGATTTCCCTCTCAGAGCCCCTGGCGCTTACCATCACGCTCGATGGATGGCGATAGCCATCTACTCCTTGAAAGTAATTCTACTGAAGAAGCAGTTCAAGATGTCGAGTCACGAGTTGGAAGCTCTGACAGCCGTAGGTCTCTTCGTGTCCCTCGTCTACATCCGAGGTTGGACTCGTGCTGCAACCTCAAGCAAGGCTGCCGCAGTTGATCTGGAATTTCTGCGTGACGCGGAAGCCTTTGCCATGTCGGGATATTCGTGTGTTAACGCTGCGCAAGAAGCCATGTCTCGACACCTATGGTACATCTCTGAGACTCTTATTGCCATGGCGTTCTTCGACGCAGATGTGGCAGATGAAGAAAAGGCTCAGATGGTCGTCAGTTTGGGTAAGCCCGCATCGAAAAAGGAACTCAAGCGACCCCAAGGGAAGAACGTCAGGAATCTTGCCTCGAAACACCTGGCGGAGTTCGTGACAGGAAAGACGATGGCTTTCTTCCATGCATTCGACTTGGACACAGAATTCTTGAAAAAGCCAGTTGCCGAGTGGACTGAAGTAGAGGGCTTCAAGCAAGCAGCGGCAACTGTTAACAAAATCTCTGTCGTCAACGATCGGGCCGAAAGAGCCATCGCGCTCACCAAAGAGTTCAACTGTTCTCTGACGAAGAACGAAGAGCAGAAGCAGTATTTGCTCAAAACTGTGATGCAGCATAGGGCGAAATACCCGAATAAAACCAAGAAGGATTTCATGGACAAATGATTCGCAAGAAGTGGTTATGTTTTTTGTATCTTTGTGAAAATGTGTAGTGAAATGGTACTCGTTTGTTGAATAAAAATTCATTGACAGATTTTTGTTTAATTTTTTCCGTTTATGATCTGCCAGAGCATCAAACTGGGGACCCGTAAACTTTAAACTATTGAATTAATACTTCGGTTTATCAGTCTCCTCAGCAAATGGAACAAGGGGATCCATGTGGATTAAAATTTTTCCAAACTTTTAATTTATGAAACACCCTAATATATACCTATATACATACACAGAAGCTTGAGAAAAGTAAATAGACACCAAGATGATTGTCCTCGAGAACAGATGACAAAGCTCATCAATGGAATGCTAGATTGTGTGTCAGCTTTACATAATGAAAAGAGGAAAGCAACACGATTTATTCAATAAATGTTATTATTTAATGACTTTTATTATGAAATAAAAAACTATGGAAAAAACCGAAGGTGTTTCTTTACTTTTAACAACTATATTTTACATATACTGTGTGTGTGTATATATATATATATATATATATATATATATATATATATATATCAGTGGCGGCTCGTGGTAATTTTACTTATGCATGCAGTCACATGCATTACAGTGTAGTACATATTAGATAAGCTGTATTTTGTCTTTTATGGTATTCTTATGAGTTATGTAGTAACCGAGGATAGAACCAATATTATATTAATGCTATGACTTCAGTACAAAGCATAGGAATAATTATTATGAACAAATAATGTTTGAGAAATTTATGCCCATATCCCAACCATAAAACAATGACAATTATGACTTACAAGATACCACCAGTTTATTAAAAACATGAAGCACTGGAATATACAGTATTAAATTGTATATTATTGGTTTAAAGCATTTATTTATTACTTACCTTGTTCAATTCCTAAAATTATTTAAACTGAAATTCGGCTCTTCTTGTTTTTCTGCAAAATTGTTCAATGACTTTGTTATAAAAGTCTTCTCTTTTTTCCATTTGTTTTTTGAGGAAAGACTTTTCAATTGAAATTAAGGCTAAATTCGATAACCTTGCCTGCTCTTGCGTATTTCTTAAGTAAGTTTTTATTCTTTTTAGCGCCGAAAAAGATCTTTCAACGGACGAAGTTGTAATTGGCAAAGTTAAGATTAAATTTATAAATGAATGTATCTCCGGAAATACTTCAATCATTTCATTGTTCAGTAAATATTTGTGAAGTTCATGAATATCATTTTGACCAAAAAATTTGTGAGAGAATAAGACAGTTAATTCTGATTTCAGGAGAACAAAATCGAAAAAGGAACTGTAGTTACTTTTCAAAGATTGATAAGCCTTTTCCGGAAAATATAGTTCATAGGGCTTTACTTTATTGGGAGCCAAAAGCTCTAAGAATTCCATATTTTTAAGGGACTTAAATCGCTCTTTCATTTGCTCAATGATATTATCACAAAGTTCAAAGTAGACTTGTCGGTAGCTCGTCTCTATTGGGGTGCTGCTTTTTTTTCTTGAGGAAGGAAAACCAAAATCTTCAACAACGGTTTTCCATATTTCATCGAACATCGAATCTCTAATTTCTTGAATTTTGGATATTGTGATTTCAACCGTATTCGAGCCAAAAATGATGTTCATAGATTTGTTTTGCAAAATTTTAAACAAATACTCAGTTAATGGAAAAATTTTAGAAAACACTTTCAAAAAAAATTGAAATCAAAAGAGTCCAACGCTACAGATAAACCTCTTGCTTCATTCTTTGTTTTATCATCAAACATCTTTGGATTTTCTTGAATATAATCGAAAAGACTCTTTAAACTTTGTCTATTCTCTTTGACAGTTTCAACTAATCTAGAAGAGTAATTCCACCTTGTCGGAGCAAGCTTAGGAAAGCGTTTGCCAACTATACTATCAAGCAAGTTTGTTCGCTTTGTAGAGCTGCTAAAAAATGATGATAAACTGGCTAACATTGAAAAGAATGAGTTACATTTAGAAATGTGTGAAACTGCTTGGCTTAATACAAGGTTAAGCTTATGAGCGTAACAATGTATGAAAAGAGCTTCTGGGGCAGAATCCTTTACCTTTTTTTGAACACCATTAAGTTCGCTTGCCATAACTGCAGCACCATCGTATGATTGCGCGACTAACTTTTTTAAACAACCCAACTCATTTAATTCCTTCAACACCAACGCGGATATATCGTTAGCACTTCTACCTTCACTTACATTAGTAAATCCTAAGAATCGTTCACAAATGTTTCCATTCGCATTGACGTAACGCACAACGGTAGAAAGTTGTGAACAACAACTAACATCGGAAGTTTCATCCAAAAGAACTGCAACATGCTTGCATTTTGCAAGCTCATTTTTTATTTCATGTAAAAGTACAGAACTTACTGAGTCTATTATATCATTTTGTATTGTTTTAGATAGTCCTTTAAAAACTGTAGCACCCTTTAAATGCGTTTCCAGTTTTTCATCATACTCAGCTAAACAATGGGCAAACTCGATGAAGTTTCCTCTATTTTCAGATAACTCACTTTCATCATGACCACGAAATGCAAGTTCTTGTGTTCCTAATAAACACGTTATTCTGATTAGTCTCTTTAAAATTTCTCTATTTTTCAATACCTCTTCATTGTGTTTACTAATAGCAACTTCCTTTTGTTTGTCAAGTGCCAAGTCAATTCGACTTATTCCAAATTGTTTCAAATCAAAATGTGCTTGAATATGACTTACTGCTTTTTCGTGACGTGAAATTGCCGTATGTATGTTATTTAAATCTTCGTAGCCTCTATTCACTTCGCTCCACACAGAATTTTCTCTTGAAAATAATATACATGGCCAACAGTAGAGTTTGTTTGTTGAATTACTACCACACAACCAACGGACACTATCATAAAGTTGGTAGTTAAATTTTCTTATAAATCCTTTGTTCACTTTGGTCAAATTTATTTTTGGGGTAGGCTTTCCATTGCGTATTAGAAGCTTTTTTTCATCAAAAGTGAGCGTTTGAAATGGTTTCGTTTTCAATTCAATGAATTATATCAAAATCTGGATCGTCAGCCATTGCTAAAGGGGTAATTTATCATCTAAATAAATAATTTATACAATTAGTCACTTACACAAATATTTGCATCACTGTACGTAAAAGATAAAAAGTTAATACGCTATCAACAAAGATTAATCACAAATTCACAACTTATCATTAAGTCTGAAGTAAAACTAAGTTGGAAAATTAAACAAATGCGCTAATTGGTAACTCTACAATCGAAAATGATGCCACTTTTTGCAGATTTGATTTTCAAACTACAGTCACCATGCAATTATAGTTCTTATAAATAAAAGCATAAGATTCTTTTTCCATTGTTTTATTATTCGTGAAATCACTACTCAGATTGATTACGCCGTCAGAATGTGATATCATTAAAACATGTTAATTTATTCATTTTCATGTAGAATATTACTAATATTAATGCACTTTTACATTCATAAATACAATTTTAATAAATGCATTCCAAAAATGTGAAAAATAACGGAGAAAGTAATTGTTATTTCAACTACTTGTACATAAAGGTCAATATTGCTCGTCCTTTGGCTCGGGTTACGCCTTTGTTTTCTATTTCGAATCGGTGATTTTTACTCCTGTGGAAAATAAATACTGTATTCAGTTTAGATTTTCAGTAAATAAATTCATAAAAAAAATCTTTAAGCTATTTTTAATGAAAACCTAAACTGAATATTTATAAAAAAATCGACTAGAACACATTTAAATGATGAACTTAAATAATAATTGCCATCAAGAGATTAAATAATAAATAATAATTTTAACTTTATTTTTTTAACTTAAATAATAATTTTAAATTCATTGAGTATTTTATTTACGCATGCATTGCATGCATTGCATTCATTAAGAAGCCGCCCCTGATATATATATATGATGTTGTTGAAGAGCTAAAACAATGCGATATGTTTTAAATTAAAGCACAGTACCCAAGTTTTAATGACTCTTGTGCGCATGTACGACAGTTTAGACCTATGCGATAGTCCTATGCGACGATAAAAATCAAATTAACGTAACAAGAAAAAGTATAATGCATGTTGTGGTTAGCTGAATTTAAGTCACTTATCACTGTTTAACGTAACTGTCGCCATATGTATGGGAAAGAACCTCTGACTGATAAAATAGTCACAAGCTGTTGTAAATAATTTAAGGCGACGGGAAGTGTCTTGCCATATATATCATTTGGTAGACCATGAAAGTCCAGAAGATGTCTAACGCATGAGACAACAATTTATGTGTAACACCCCCATAAACGTTGACTCTTCAATATAGCCGTAAACTGGCCATTCCTAAATCAATAATTCAGAAAGTTCTACGTAAACGCCTTGTCTACACGCTAAAAACTCCAATTGTTGCGAGAAATTAAACCTGACGATCGGCTGAAGCGGGAGTTGTTCACTACTTTGCGCCTTGCACAATTAGATGAAAACCAAAGGTTCACTAATAAATTAGCATAAAACATAAGACACTGTATTTTATTTTAAAGCTTACTGCATTATTTTATCTCTTTAGCATGATGATTTTATATATATATATATATATATATATATATATATATGTGTGTGTGTGTGTGTGTAATCCTCAAATTGCGCCAATAGCAAGCCACCATTTTTATCAATTAGGTTGAGCTTTGTAAATAAGTCGGCTTTTCTTGTATGACCTACTTTTTTGAGATTAGGTTAAGCTAAGTTAGGAACCTAACGTAACCTAACGTAACCTAGCGTAACCTAAACTAAAAAAAATCAGAGGGTGTTGTAAAGTCTGAGGAAGCATAAAGGACGACTTTTGTGACTTCCAGGTTTTTTTGATTGAAATCGTAAGGTGGGTGAAATTCAAAAAAATTATTCACAGGTCTGCGAATGAGAACTTTTTTAGAATTGTTTTCTTACTAATAACTGATTTTGTATAATTTAACTACGCTGATTTCGAATAAGGTGTCCATTTTTTTCTATCACGTAAGGATTTTCTGAAAACTGGAAGGGAAAAAACAACATAAATAAATATTATTTATTTCAATTTACATTAGGTACCTATTTTGCTTTGTTATACTAATTACAAATGCAAACAACTTTAAAGAGAAAGAAGACTATTAACGTCAATTACATATTCATCTTTATTTGTCCTGAGTTTTCTTGTGAGATCTATGCCTTTTAGTCTCGAATGTAGCGCTGTTCCTTTTCTTTTATGTAATAATTCTGGAGTATCCCGTTTCAACATCCAGCAGTAATCAGCCATCATGCTGATGTCTCACCTTCCCTGATATCTCTTCTCCATTTCTTTGATGTCTTGATGAAACCAAGCATTTTATAAGCATTTATAGGCAATATTTTTTAATAAAAATTTAGTGAAAATTACTTGCATATGTAATATGAAATATGACATTTTGTGAAAAATCTGTACGTGATGGCGAAAAATGAATATTATTTTCGAAATCAGCGTGCAAAAATTACGATATGTGATAAAATATTTCGGACAACAAAACCATCGCAGGCCTGTGTAATCATTGTATACAGTATAAAAACGCTTTCTCTAAACTTTTTCATAGAACACAAATTTGAAAATATAAAACATATAGCTACTGTAGTTCGAACCACTGGGTAAAAAATGGTTAGACGAAAATTTACACAAATGTTCGACCAATTTCGGCATATATATATATATATATATACACACACTTTGTGTGAGTTCGAACATCTCGCCTCATTTGCCGGATTTGGTGAAGGAAGGAATTGCTGTCTGATCTCCTCCTGCCCTCGTAGCCTGCCACACATGGCTGGTCACGAACTTTGCACAGGAATCTGTCTAGCTGGTTCTTGAAGTTATTCAGGTCGGTCTGCTGGAGATTCCTTACTTCTCTCGGTAAGGCATTGAAAAGCTTTGGGCCTCGTATTCTGAGGGTATTTTCCATCCTCGTTTTCATGGCTTCCTGTTCTACAGCAGCTGGGACTGTACAAAAGTTGCCTCTTCTCTCATTCCAGTTTGTTTCTATTTCATTTCTAAGGTTAAGGACAGAGTCTTCAAGTATTTTCTATATGTATATTATTGTGTACCGCTCGCGCCTTCTTTCGAGAGAGTAGAGTTTCAGGGATTGTAGTAGAGACCAGAAGTCTTCACCTTCCGTTTCTTCTATCTTAGATGTAAAAGTCATTTGTATAGCTTCAATATTCGCAATGTCTCGTTTTCTGTATGGGCTTGTGAGTACTGAGCAACACTCAATTATTGGTAGGACTAGGCTCTTCCATAATTTGAGCATGATGTTTGCTTTTCTACTGCGGAAGCTCCTCCAAATGATTCCCATTATTTTTCTAGCCGTTGCAATTTTGATGTTGTAGTGCTCTCTGAATTTTGTATCCGACGACGTTATTACTCCAAGATCCCTGACTTGTAGATTTGGTGTTATCTGTTTGTCTTGCAGAGTTTCGTACCTTTTATTCCGCAGCTCCTTGTCACTACCATATCTTAGAAGTTGGATTTTTTTTACGTTGAACTTCATATTGTTGTCTTCTGCACACTGGAATAATGTTCCGATGTCGTGTTGTAATTTTCTGTATTTCCTTATATATCTTTGTGTCATCTGCGAAACATGATATATATATATATATATATATGAATAAAACCACGAAGGAAAGGAAACACAGAATGGTGCTCAAGCGCTTTCGTCTAATGACATCCTCAGGAACACTGAAGTACATAAAGAGTTACAGCCTATATATAGATTACAGAAATATATATATATATATATATATATATATATATATATATATATATAGAATAAACGGAGAAATAAAATAAAAATTAAACATTAAAGGATTGTGGGAGGAGCATACAAATTTGTAAGAAAAAACTACCGATGTTTTAGCACTTTGCTCGAATCCAACACAAGATCAAAATGAATTGTTTCCGACCAATGTTATAATTAAATAAAAAAAATAATAAATTGAAAAATAAAAATAAAAATAAAACTTATAAGAGGAGCATACAAATTTATACTGGAAATCTGCCCAGGTTTTAGCACTCTGCCCTTCTTGTCTAAGTTCGATGTACATAAAAATAAAATGAAAAATAAAAGTTATTAGAGTAGCATACAAGTTTACCAAAGGTTTAGCGTTCTACCCTTCTTATCTAAATCCGTTCTGAAGGAATTCAAAACAACAGGATCGAGTTGAAAAAGACCTTTGCTTATGTTGAAGTTATTTGTAAGTTGGATAATGGCAGACTCAAGAATATTTCTGTTAACAATATTGCTAGAGTGAAACAAAACTGTAGCATTATTCCAATCAATACAGTGGGATAACTCTGACAAATGGACAAAAATGGCACTGGACGACTGTCCTGTTCTAACGGAATATTGATGCTGTTTTATACGTGTGTGCAAATCCTTTCCCATCTGACCTATGTAAAAGGAATCACATTGTTTACAACCTATTTTATAGATAATGCCTGAATTATTGGTAGGGCTATTTTTTACTATGATATTTTTCACGATATTGTTATGTGAAAATACTACATTAGAACAGGACAGTGCCCTTTTTGTCCATTTGTCATAGTTATCCCACTGTATTAATTGAAATAATGCTACAGTTTTGTTTCACTCTAGCAACATTGTTAATAGAAATATTCTTGAGTCTGCCATTATCCAACTTACAAATAACTTCAACATAAGCAAAGGTCTTTTTCAACTCGATCCTGTTGTTTTGAATTCCTTCAGAACGGATTTAGATAAGAAGGGTAGAACGCTAAACCTTTGGTAAACTTGTATGCTACTCTAATAACTTTTATTTTTCATTTTATTTTTATGTACATCGAACTTAGACAAGAAGGGCAGAGTTCTAAAACCTGGGCAGATTTCCATTATAAATTTGTATGCTCCTCTTATAAGTTTTATTTTTATTTTTATTTTTCAATTTATTATTTTTTTTTAATTAACTATAACATTGGTTGGAAACAATTCATTTGATCTTGTGTTGGATTCGAGCAAAGTGCTAAAACGTTGGTAGTTTTTTCCTTACGAATTTGTATGCTCCTCCCACAATCCTTTCATGTTTAATTTTAATTTTTATTTCTCTGTTTATTGTATATATATATATATATATATATATATATGAAAATTATTTCACGAAAGTAACACGTGAAAAATATTTATGATGAATAAAACCACGAAGGAAAGGAAACACAAAAAGGTGCTCAAGCGCTCTCGTCTAATGACATCGTGTTCCTGAGGATGTCATTAGACGAAAGCGCTTGAGCACCTTTTTGTGTTTCCTTTCCTTCGTGGTTTTATTCATCATATATATATATTTTTTTTTTCTGTAATCTATATATAGGCTGTAACTCTTTATGTACTTCAGTGTTCCTGAGGATGTCATTAGACGAAAGCGCTTGAGCACCATTCTGTGTTTCCTTTCCTTCGTGGTTTTATTCATCATAAATATTTTTCACGTGTTACTTTCGTGAAATAATTTTCATATATATACTGTGTATATATATATATATATATATATATATATATAAGGAAGGAGGGGCCAAGGGAAAACCCGCAAAAACGACCCCCACCCCAGAGAGGAAGAAGACAGCCAAAATCAACGCCCAAGGTTTTGAAGATACCAGGACACTGCGTTTGAAAGATTGGAGATCATAGAGAAGTGGAAAGATGAATTGAGGAAATTTTTCGAGTTCACCGGTTGAGTAGATAAAAGAGTGAGAATACCGGTTAACCCTTGCGTTAAAGATTGGATAGAAAAGGAGTGAAAATGTTTCGAAAGACGGGTACTGTGTGCTCTCCTTAAAGAAGGAGATATGCAGTTAGAGAGTTCAGAAGAGCAGTGTCCGTTTTAATAGCGATAGTAAAGAGAGAGTGGGGCGACATTGCGGAGAAGAGAGAGAGTGAAGACAGTCAGTAAGAGGCGGGGAATCGATGAGAAAGCCTTTAACTCCACCCGGTTAAGTTGAGCGTTGAGCTACTCCACCCATGCGAAACGTACTCCATACAGGGGGTGGACAAGGCTCATGTACAGAGACAGCAACTGAGATGGGGGGTAAAGAAAATACAGAGCCGTTACAGCACACCTAACCTCTTAGAATCTGTTTTAAAAAGAGAGTATATGTGATCTTTCCAGGAAAGATCACAAGAAAAATAAATGCCAAGAATGTTAAGAGAAGAGGAAGGATTGAGTTGTGTGTTGTTGAAGGTAAGAGGATAGTCGTGTGAAAGACTGTGACGAGTAGACAGATGAAGGAAATGAGTTTTTGAGGCATTAAAAAACTTCACTTTTTCTACGTGAGTCACAATATGATAATAAAAACCCACTCTAATAGACAGAGTTTATTTCCACAACAGTTTCGATGCCCACTAGCATCCTCTTCGGGTGGATACAGAAAAACGAATTCGTTTTTCTGCATCCACCCGAAGAGGATGCTAGTGGGCATCGAAACTGTTGTGGAAATAAACTCTGTCTATTAGAGTGGGTTTTTATTATCATCTTTTGAGGCATTGAAAACCACGAGGTTTTCTCTGCCCCAATCAGAGAGAGTAGAAAGATCAGAGGTCAGGTGCATCTTAGCCGTCCCACGCGAATGATGGAGTGACTGTTGAGAGGGACGCTTTGTGAAGTGGGTAGAAATGAAGAATGGAATCATCGGCATATCAGTGGATAGGACGGGAAGTGCAACTTAATAGATAATTCATAAATAAAAGGAAAAGAGTGGGTGACAGGACAGAGCCCTGAGGAACACCACTATTAATAGCTTTAGGAGAAGAACAGTGACCATCTACAACCGCAGCCAGAAAGGAAATCAAAAATGAAGGCACAGATAGAAGGATAGAAACCGAAGGAGGGCAGTTTCGAAATTAAAGATTTGTGCCAGACCGAAATCCCGAAAAGATGATGACCAAGAGTCAGAGAGATATGCAAGAAGATTGCCAGTAGAGCGTCCCATGCGGAATCCATACTGACGATCTGAAAGAAGCTTGTGAGAAGAGAGGTGTTTAAGAATCTTCCTATTAAGGATAGATTTAAAAACTTTGGGAAAACAAAAAATCAAAGCAATTGGACGATAGTTGGAGGGTTGAGAGCGGTCACCCTTCTTTGGGACAGGCTGAATGAAAGCGAACTTCCAGCAGGAAAGGGAAAGTACCATATGAAAGACAAAGACAAAAGAGTTTGCCTGTGCAGGGTGTTAGCACAAAAGCACAGTTTTTGAGAACAACAGAAGGGACACCATCAGGACATGGGTGTTTTTAAGGTTTTGAATTGGTCGGGGCAAGTTATGCCACAGGGGGCCGTGCCCGTTTACCAGTTTTCCTAAATGAAAGTTTTCGAAAAACTCATGCCTGTTTTCACTAATCACTACATATTTAAGTAAAGTTATTTCAACCAAAGTAAAAAAAAAATACAAATAGCACTGAGTTTTGTAAACTTTATTCAGGACGCAAATATATAGAGCAGAAGAATTATAGCAACCAACTTACATTATAACAACCAACTCAGTCCTGTACACTAAATTATATTTAATTTTTTCATCTTAAACTTTTAATGCTTGGAAAAAAATGCAACAGTAAGTATCTAGATTCAGATGACATGTATTACAACAGTTAGAACCAATGACTTACTCGTACATCCTCACAGGAAGGTAAATGACTAAACATAGCCTAATGGTAAATTTTGTGAAATAAAATGTGCTCACATAATGGTTAGCATGTCTGTTCAAACTACATTCAAGATTAAAGAAGCATGGAGTAATGATCAGTAATATAGAACGTGCCTCTACACCTAGTCTTACAAGTTACAAAAGTGTCTACAAAAGTAGACCAAAGGATCTGGAGTAAAGAGGGCCCGTCGGGGCCGTGCCTCGCTTGCCCCTATGTTAAAAATGCCCCTGCATCAGGACCGTACTCCTTCCTAAAGTTGAGCCCAGATAGGGCAGAAAGAACATCTTCAGAAGAGATTCTAACTCTAGTTTGGGCGAACAGTTCAGCTTTATTTGGAGAAGAGACGGCAACTGAGCTGTCGCTATGGAATATATACATATATGTATATTTGTATGTCATATTTGCTAAATAAATTAATATTGAGTGAACTTTCCACTTTTCATGGGATTGTTCATGTATTTCAGTTGCAAACGATTTGATCTAATCGTCAATCACGCAATTCCTTCCCCGAAATATTCATGCAGGAAAAATACAAAACTTAATTTACATTCATGTAGAAAGAAAAATAGAAAATGAGATTTGAATTCTTACCTACTTCCTTTATGCTTAAATTGTTTACTTGGGAATAAAAGTTCTATTTACAATATACAGGGTGTACATAAAGTCAGGATCTATTTTTGTGAAGCACTTGGAAATTATATGGAATTCAATCATAAAATGATAAAGTGGAAACATTTATTAAATAATTAAGAGTAGGATTCCACGTGACGCCCATCAGTATCCCTGCACAGCTGAAATCGTTCCGCAGCATTTCTAAACACATTCTGGAGCATTTGCGGGGTTATGTTATCTGCAGCAGTTCGTATACGTGTACGTAAGTTTTCAAGACTCGTAATCTTCGTCTGATAGACGTGCGATTTGATAAAGCCCCATGCAAAGAAATCTAAAGGGGTTAAATCTGGTGATCTCGCTGGCCAAGGTCTGTTGCTTCCGCGTCCGATCCAGCGATTTGGAAAACGTCCATTTAGATAATCCTGAACAATTCTGGCATAGTGACAAGAAGCACCATCATGTTGATAGACGACGGTACTAACAATCCTATCCCCGTCGTCTATCAACATGATGGTGCTCCTTGTCACTATGCCAAAATTGTTCAGGATTATCTAAATGGACGTTTTCCAAATCGCTGGATCGGACGCGGAAGCAACAGACCTTGGCCAGCGAGATCACCAGATTTAACCCCTTTAGATTTCTTTGCATGGGGCTTTATCGAATCGCACGTCTATCAGACGAAGATTACGAGTCTTGAAAACTTACGTACACGTATACGAACTGCTGCAGATAACATAACCCCGCAAATGCTCCAGAATGTGTTTAGAAATGCTGCGGAACGATTTGAGCTGAGCAGGGATACTGATGGGCGTCACGTCGAATCCTACTCTTAATTATTTAATAAATGTTACCACTTTATCATTTTATGATTGAATTCCATATAATTTCCAAGTGCTTCACAAAAATAGATCCTGACTTTATGTACACCCTGTATATGTATATACAGTATATAGTGCAGCTATTACTCCAGAAACAAAACATTCGCTCAATATTCATTAATTTAGAAAATTTGACACACACACACACACACACCACACACACACACACACACACACACACACACACATATATATATATATAATATATATATATATATATATATATACAGGGTGTTTCATAACATGTGGGACGCACTTTCAGGATGGATTCAGGTCCTGAAGACAATGAAAAAAAGTTTATATAAACATATGCCCGAAATCGTTTTGTTTCAGAGTTACAGCCCGTTTTGTGTTCAAGCAATTCTTTCTGCAAACTGTTTATAAACACTGCTTGCCGACAATGCTTGTGAGTGTGTACGAGACTTATTTCATGTATGCCCTTGCCGATTGTAATGTTTCGTACACTCTATGACATGTTTCAATATCGTTGAATGTAGAGCCATCAGTCAGTCAGAGGTGCATCGCGGTGTTTCACTGTTCGTATTCGCAACTTCTTACCGCGAATAAGTGCAGTTCAGTGAAAGAAATAAAAAACCTTAAAAGTTTTTGTGCTGATATTGTGCATTTGAAGTGAGAATGAAGGCTTATTCAAACAGAGAAATGGTATACATGCATCTCATGTATGGATTACTGAGTGTAATGAGGACGCAGCAAGACGTCTGTATGCGGAAAGGTTTCAGAATCGACGTCTGCCACATAAGAAGACCTTTTAGAGAATAGACGAGCGTCTTGGTGATACAGGATTATTCAACAAGCGAGTTTCAGATGGCGGTAGACCAATCAGCACCAGAACTGTTGAGTTGGAGGAGCGGGTCCTGAGTCGCGTGGAGGAACATCCTGGTTTCAGCACCCGAAGGATAGCGGCAGCAGAGGGTGTAAGATACACAACTGTGTGCAGAATTTTACGGGAACAACAGCTTTACCCATATCACATTCAGAGAGTACAAGGCCTTACTGAAGCTGATTTCCCACCACGAGAGGCTTTTTGTACTTGGTTCCTTCAACAGTGTGCTCGTGATCCTCTTTTTCTATCCGCCGTGTTGTTCTCTGATGAGGCTCCCTTCACAAGAAATGGCGTGGTCAATTTTCACAACACTCATTACTGGGCCGAAGAGAATCGCATGCCATCATCCAGTCAAGGCACCAACAACAATTTAGTATCGATGTATGGGCAGGACTTATTGCCAACAACTTAATCGGTCCTTTTATTTTGCCTAGAAGATTAACAGGCGAATCCCATTCCAATTTTTTAAGGAATGATTTAAGCGATTTACTAGATGAAGTTCCTCTTGGTGTCCGACGTCGGATGTGGTTTATGCATGACGGCGCTCCGCCTAACTTTAGTCGAGTAGCCAGAGACTATTTGGATGACCATTTCCCTGATAAATGGATAGGCCGTGGAGGACCCATTGCGTGGCCTGCTCGCTCCCCGGACCTGAATCCACTCGATTTTTACCTGTGAGGTCATCTGAAATACATCGTTTACGTGACACCTATTGACAACGTTGAAGTGCTTCACCAACGTGCAGAACAAGGATGCCAGAAAATCCGAGCAATACCTGGAATGTTTGAATGCGTCAGGCAGTCTATGACGAGGCGTGTTCAGGCGTGTATTCAAGCGAAAGGCGGTCATTTTGAGCACTTCCTTTAAAGGTAAGGGTGATACTTGCTGGAACCCATAACGGGTTGTAACTCGGAAACAAAGCGATTTCGGGCATATGTTTATATAAACTTTTCCATTGTTTTCAGGTCCTGAATCCATCCTGAAAGTGCGTCCCACATGTTATGAAACACCCTGTATATATATATATATATATATATATATATATATGCACAATAGAATAGCGCCTAGATACGCCTCTAAACTTCCCTTTGTGCCTGTAGTCTCAGGGTATAAGGCACTACGGGTACTTGGTCAGTGGCGGATTATCATTGCGGCAATTGAGGCTGAAGCCTCAGGCCCCATGCTTGAGTTGTCCCCCAATCAAAGTGGATCCAATCAAGTGAGAGTGACTGTGTTAATTTCAATGGAGTTTATTTCAGCGTTAATATGCCAGCTATTGCCAGTGGCCCTTGATTATTATTTTGCAAGCTTCATTGTTAATCTAAAATTTTATCTTTATAAATATTTTTTTATATTTAATTTTTTGAGCTGAAACATTTGTAAAAAGAACCGTCTCACTATATCATTGTTTTAAAGTCTGTGCTGTAAAAACCGAAATTCACGCAGCTTTTCAAAGCTGAAACGGATAAAGGATGAAGCTACAGTGCCCGCGAAAAGTATCCGATCACCCTTGAAATTTGTATTTTTTACATAAAAAACAATGTTTAAATGTATACTAACCTTATATTAGTATTTTGTCATCTGTCCTTTGGTTTGGATGACTTGTTCTAGACGTTTTGGCATGGATTTAATCAAGTTTTGACAAACTTCCACTGATATTTCCTTGCACCATACCTTTTTGATGGCCTCTTGTAATTTTTCGACTGAGCCAGTGTCGTGGCATTCAACCTTATTTTTTATTATTAGCCACAGATTTTCTATCGGATTGAGATCTGGACTATTACCAGGCCAATCCAAAATATCAAATTTATTGTCAGTAATCCATTTTGTCACTATTTTGGCCCTGTGACATGGTGCACCATCATGCATGTATGTTTTTGTCCTTTGGATTGCCATTGCCATTAGAAGTTTATCCTGTAGCATTGCTAAATACCGTGCACCATTCATAGTTGTGTTCTTCGGAAGAAAATATAAGTTTCCACGCCCATAGTAACCGAAACAACCCCAAACCATCACACTTGGAGGGTGTTTCATTGTCTTTAGGGTGTATTTAGGGTCCATCCTATTTGAGCCAATAGGCCGGCGAACCTTTTTTGGACAACTTCTGAATGTCAAAAATGTCGACTCATCGCTAAATAAAACCTTCTTCCAGTCATCAACAGTCCAATGAATGTATTTTTTACAAAATGCGACACGTTTTTTACGCATTTTTTCATTAATGAACGGTTTCTTAGCAACATGGCGAGATGGTAATCCGAGTTCTTTTTGGAGCCGCTCCTGGATAGTTCGTTCAGAAACACCAGATAACAAATTATTCATATTAAATTTTATTCTTTCGCAGTTATTGTTGGGTTTTTCAATACTAAACGTTTCATAAGTTTGTCTGTTCGCGAATTGTTTTTCTCGGTCTGCCAGATCGTTTTTTAGGGACTGGCGTGGTTAGGCCACCATTGTTCTTAGCCCGTGAAACCCATAAATTAACGGTACTTTGGGATATGTTTAATTCCTTAGCTATCTGTCTCTGTGATTTCCCACATGCATGCAAAGCAACAATAGCACCTCGACAATCACTCTTAAGTTGTTTTTTAGCACACATTATATATAAATTTTATTTACACCACTTTCTGTAAAAAAAAAAAAAATCAAGAAATTTACACAAACAGTGAAATCTGACAAATTTGAGACACAGCCACCCGCAACGAAGGCTACCAGAACACTAATTTGAGAATGCGTTGGATAGCTCTCATATCAGCGAGCAACCTCAAAGTTACCAGATGTCGCTAGAACAAATAGAAAGTGAATTACGTGTCTCTGAATATTAAGGGAAAATATTGTATTTTCTTGAGTGATCGGATACTTTTCGCGGGCACTGTAGAGCAAAAATGAAACAAGAACGGCTGAATATGCTCTCACTGATGTATCGGGTGATTACGAATGATCTTCCCGATTTTAAACATTTATTATGAAAACCTTACAAAGCTACAGCGAAAAACAAGATATACTCGTACAAATAAAGAATATTTCAGGGAATTTTCCATTCTTCTTTGCTGAACAAATAATGAACGGTATCATCTACCGCGATATGCTACACCTGTGGCTGGTGCACCAGCTGCTAGAGGACAAAGCTGATGTGTGGTTTCAACAGGATGGTGCGCCACCCCATTTCCACAGTGAAGTTACAACATTCCTTAATGGGTCGTTCGATCGGGCGTGAGGGGCCCATTCCTTGGCCGGCTCGTTCGCCCGATCTAACCCTCCTTGACTTCTTCCTCTGGGGCTATGTCAAAAATGAAGCTTTTATTCCACCACTGGCAACAACTTTGGAACATTTGAAGGAAAGGATACGCGAGGCTGTTAGAAAAGTTCAATATGATATGCTACAAAATGTATGGAGGAAAACAGAATACCATTTTGATGTCTGCAGAGCGACAAAAGGAGCTCATATTGAAATTCAATAGCTTGTAAATAAAACTTTTTGAGTTCTTTATTGGTATATCTTGCTTTTCGCTGTAGCTTAGTTTTTTCATAATAAATATTTTAAGTCGGGAAGATCATTTGTAATCACCCGTTACATAGAAAGTGACATTTTGCGGGAACTGAGTTTCAATGATATAATTCGAGATTTCGCAAACCAGAAAGCTCGAAAGGCAAAATTCCTTGATTAAATATGACAGAGTACACAAACTGGCAAATTCCCTGTTTTATTTTACGTTTTATAGGCCCTAAAGTAAAGTTTGTTTACTAGTTTTGTTTTAGCAAACGGCAAAATATACGGTGTTAAGGTTCTTTTATATTTGTTTCTCAATTAGCCTAAGCACCGTACATGTAATTCGTGTAGGCCCTAAATGTACTACGTACTGTACGTGTATTGTTAATAAAAATCTATAGAAAAGGGCCCCCCAAAATAAAATTAACCTCAGGCCCCAAGTACAGTTAATCTGCCCCTGTACTTGGTGGCTGGCAAGCAGCCAGGAAGGACGTACGAGGGGAGGTTTCTAACTATGGGACACGACAATTGCAAAAGGTAGTTATTTCATTTGTTAATCGGGCTAACTGGAGAATTGTTTATCGTGCGAGTAGGCATACATAATTTAAAAAGGGGCGGGCCTCTCAGAGACTTACAGTGGACAAAGTGAATAAATTGTAGCTTTAAAGACCTTTTCCTTCCGCACCTCATAACCCATTCGGACACACCCGGCTATAAAAAACCAGTATATATATATATATATTATATATATATATATATATATATATAATATATATATATATATATATATATATGATGCAAATCCTCAAGGAAAAAGAAAAATTATTCCAAGGCCTTTCGTGTATTCAGAAGTACACCTCGTCAGGGAATGAAGGAAGAAGGCGAGATGACAAAAATATATACATATATACAACGGGACAGAAAAATAAAAAGATTAGCACATGATTAACAAGAGAAGATTAAAGGAAAAAGGTATTTTAACAGATATTGTCAATTTTATACATTCCCCTCCACTGTTATTGAAATTATTTTTAAAATGGATAAATGCACATTCTAGAATATTCCTTTCAGTTATATCTGTTTTTTTAACGAGCGCTTATATATATATATATATATATATATATATATATATATATATATATATATAACTGCAAACACCGCAGTATAATTAACGTAAAGAACGACGCTTGTATAGGAGATATTCCGCGCAAGACGAGAGAAAGAGAACGAAACAAATGAAAAAATGAGGTAACCACCCGGGAATCGAACCCGGGATCTTCCGATTGCCGGTCAGATGCGATAACCATTACACCATGGGCCTCACTCTTCCAAATGCCGTAATTCCGTAATGCCGTAATAGGGTGATTACCTCATTTTTTCATTTGTTTCGTTCTCTCTCTCTCATCTTGCGCGGAATATCTCCTATACAAGCGTCGTTCTTTACGTTAATTATACTGCGTGTTTGCAGTTAAATGTATATAATGTTACGGCATGCGGGAGGTGCCCCCTTGGGGCATTGGTTTCTGCGAGTATGTAGAGGAATTACGGCATTTGGAAGAGTGAGGCCCATGGTGTAATGGTTATCGCATCTGACCGGCAATCGGAAGATCCCGGGTTCGATTCCCGGGTGGTTACCTCATTTTTTCATTTGTTTCGTTCTCTCTCTCTCGTCTTGCGCGGAATATCTCCTATACAAGCGTCGTTCTTTACGTTATATATATATATATATATATATATATATATATATATATATATATATACCTCGTTGATCTCGTTGCAGTTCCGTGCGTTGGTCTCTCTTTCCAAGAAGGTCAAGCTGGTGACTCCGCCTCTAGGCCTGGCTTGGTGGAGGAGCGAGTTGCTCTCTTGCGCTGTCCACCGATTCATCGATTTGTAGTACCTGATATTCCATGCATTAAAACCAAGCTCACCCTCTTGTCTATTGTTAATTTCGCAGCCATCCCCTACCTAAAAGAAAAAATAATATATAATCAACACTGAAAATTCCTATGGGGCGACTTTTGCGCCACCCTGTATATATATATGTGTGTGTGTGTGTGTGTGTGTGTGTGTGCGCGCGCGCAAACCCAGAGCAAATTAAACTACAAAATATGAGAAAATGAGCATGTAAA
Organism: Bathynomus jamesi; assembly: GCA_023014485.1. NCBI lineage: Eukaryota > Metazoa > Arthropoda > Malacostraca > Isopoda > Cirolanidae > Bathynomus > Bathynomus jamesi. The sequence continues at coordinate 745,193 of JAJOZX010000370.1, read as the reverse complement.
TTGTCTTTCCAATTCTGAGAATTCTGTTGAAGTAAATTTGGATCGTGTCAAATAAGTCAATTGAGGATCAAAAATTCTTTTCTTTAAGTGTTTTTTTCAATATTTGCATTTTCTCTCTCTCTCAGTTTGCAGTGTTTTATCCTTTCTTTATTTGTTTCTAATTTCCTTTCCAATCACATTCCAGCGTTTACGTGAGCTGTCATGCGCAATATGTAGTATAAAGAAATATTGCACCATGAAGGGCTACATCTTGACCACGTCTCAATACCTCTTCCCATTAGATCAGTGTGGTTGAGCGAGGATGGGTTTTTTCTGTAGTTGGCTGGGTGGGCGTCTTCTGCGATCAGATGATGTAGGAACCCGTAGGTAGTTTGGATTTCGCATAATGCTGTAGGTTTCTTCTGTTACATGATATTTGCCGTTATGAAGAAAATTAAGCAATCACCTGACATTATTATTATTAAACATATATATATATTACTTGTGTTACTTTATGTGGGTCCGAACGACGGTGCAGGATCGACCTGCGGTCGACCTCTCTGCAGCATCCCGCCTCATTTGCGGGATTTGGTGAAGGAAGGAATTGCGGTCTGCTCTTCTCCTGCCCTCGTAGCCTGCCACGCATGGCTGGTCAAGGACTTTGCACAGGAATCTGTCCAGCTGGTTCTTGAAGTTATTCAGTCGGTCTGCTGGAGATCCTAACTTCTCTCGGTAGGGCATTGAAAAGCTTTGGGCCTCGCATTCTGAGGGTATTTTCCATCCTCGTTTTCATGGCCCCCTGTTCCACAGCAGCTGGGACTGTACAAAAGTTGCCTCTTCTCTCATTCCAGTTTGTTTCTATTTCATTTCTAAGGTTAAGGACAGAGTCTTCAAGTATTTTCTATATGCATATTATTGTGTACCGTTCGCGCCTTCTTTCGAGAGAATAGCGTTTCAGGGATTGTAGTAGAGACAAGAAGTCTTCACCTTCCGTTTCTTCTATCTTAGATGTAAAAGTTCTTTGTATAACTTCAATGTTCGCAATGTCTCGTTTTCTGTATGGGCTTGTGAGTACTGAGAAATACTCAATTATTGGTAGGACAAAGCTTTTCCATAACTTGAGCATGATGTTTGCTTTTCTGCGGAAGCTCCTCCAAATGATTCCTATTATTTTTCTAGCCGTTATAATTTTGATGGTGTAGTGCTCTCTGAATTTTGTGTCCGACGACATTATTACTCCAAGATCCCTGACTTGTAGATTTGGTGTTATCTGTTTGCCTTGCAGAGTTTTGTATCTTTTATTCTGCAGCTCCTTCTTATTACCATATCTTAGAGGTTGGAATTTTTCTTCGTTGAACTTCATATTGTTGTCTTCTGCCCCCTGGAATAATGTTTCAATGTCGTTTTGTAATTTTCTTATGTCACCTTCGTTCAATATTTCCTTACATATCTTTGTGTCATCTGCGAAACATGATACAATACTGTCCTTAATATCTGCATCAATATCTGCAATCATTATTATGAACAGCAAGGGAGCTAATACTGTCACTTGTGGGACAGAGCTCACGACTTCCGAGACTTCCGATTTAACTCCATTTACCACCACTCTTTGTGTTCTTCGCGTCAAGAAATTAAATATCCATCTTCCTAGCTTTCCAGTAATTCCTGTATTCTTAAGTTTGTGTGCTATGATTCCATGGTCACATTTATCGAAGGCTTTAGCAAAGTCCATATATATTACATCTATGTTTTGTCCACGACACATTGTTTCCAATATTTTCTCCTGGTGGTCTAGTAGCTGTGACAGGCATGATCTTCCCGCCCTGAAGCCATGTTGATTTGGGTTGTATAAGTCTTTTTCTTGTAGATAGTAGGTAGTTTTGCCTCTAATTATACGTTCAAAACACTTTATAAGGTGTGAGGTGAGAGCCACTGGCCGATAATTTTAGGGCATTGCTCTGTTATCACCTTTAAATAGGGGGGAAATGTTCGCGTTCTTTAAGGGGAGTGGAATTTGTCTGTGTCGCGTGATTTCTTCCATAGTAAGTATAGTGGTTTGGCAATACTCTCTTTACATTTCTTCAGAAACGTGCACACCATGTGTCTAGCTCTAGCGATGAATTGTCTCGCATCTGTGATAATGCCGTAATTACATATCCTTCCGTGAACTCAAAGTCCATTAATAGGTTTGTGCCGGAATTTGTTCTTGGTTGATTTGTATCTATGTCGAAAAATTCGTCTGGGTTTTCTAATTTTATCTCGGACTTAGGGGTACTAAACACAGAGTTAAATTGTTCCGTAAGCACTAAGCAGTTCGTTTATTTCTTTCGGGTCATTTGTGTATTCGGCCTCCCCTCCTATCAACGGACCAATACTCTCTTTACACTGCATTTTCCTTTCCACAAACGTGTAGAAGTATTTTGGGTTATGTTTTATGTTTTCTGCTACCTTGTTTTCCTCCTCGTTTGTCTTAAGTATGAATATTTGCTTTAGGTCCATTTCTATTTCGTCAAGTTTTCTCTCAAGTTTGAGTCTCTTTGCATCAGTTCTGCATCTGTGGAGATGTTTTACGGTTTGTCTTCGTTGCCTGAAGAGTGTCATAATGATTTTCCTCTCGAAATTTCTACGTTTTCTTTCCTGTCTCTCTGGAATATGTTTCAATATTATAGGTTTGGTTTCAGTTTCTATGATACATAGTATTTCTTGTGGAGTCTTCTCGTGAAGTAGCAAGTCCCAATTTACTTCCTTTAAATCTTTATTTACGTTTTCCCAATTTACTTCTTTGAATTTATGTTTAAATCTTCAAATATTCCTTTTGACTCTCTAGCAGTGGCGGCTCGCAGGTAGGCACTGTGGAACTGCAGCACCCCCATGATCTTATGATCTTTATATTTAAATACTTAAAAATAGCCTCTCTGATTGTTTTTTTTCAATGAACTTTGAGTTTTTAAATCAGATTATATCCTTTTTTCCTTAAACTATTTCAATGCCGAACGAATGAATCACGAAAGTAGCTTCAGCCTTCCCGTGGAACTGCGTACTTAACAGTTCCAGATTTTGTTCGAAATGCTTGAAACCTCGGTGGCGGACGTACGAAGAGCGAGTCAGAATCGCGGGTTTAAGAGGATCCAAAGCACTGTGGACAGAGCAGTGCCGATTTGTTTGTTTGACGTGGTAGTTGTGTTGCTGTATCGTTTGCTAATTCGAAATTTAATTTCCGAATTGCATTTATCAATGATTCGTTATCATTTATTTTTTGTCGTGAGATTGAAGTTAATCATATAATAATTGGATTATTTACAATATATAGCTTTCATTTCTTAGAATATTTTTTTCGCAAGTGACTTTTTGTTTTTGAAATTTTAACTAGGCGCCTATTCTATTATCATGGCTACGCTAGCCCCAGAAGTGAGTCGGGTGACAGTAGGGATTGTCGTTTTGAGTCATTTTGTTTATCCCGGGATTCCGGGATAAAATCTGTCTTCGTCCCGGGATCCCGGGATTTCCCGGGATTTTTATTTTATATGTATTTAAATTTTTTTATACTTTTAAAAAGGAATTAATATAAAAATTATAAAGATTTCATAATTTATTCATTTAAACATATTCCATTAGGTAACTATGAGCGTGACATAACTAGCTTAAAAGACGGTTGAGTGCAACAAGACAGCTATTTGTAAGAAAATCAACACTTGTAAAGAATAATATCCTTGTAAAGAATAAGCATGCTCGTAAAAACACAAAAACAACTAAACATATGAAAATGCAAAACATAGCGCATTTAAAAGAACTAATTTGACTTATAATACGAACGTAGAAAACATAGACAATTCACACTCTTATCACTCAGCCGAGTTCTAAGTTTAGTTATAAACAGTCTTGCAGCTGAAAAAGCTCTTTCTGCTTCGACACTAGTTGGTGGTATAGACTCGAGAGCATTCATTATTTTGATTATGTTAACTGATGCGAAACTAAGTGTACGGCCACACTGGCGGCGTGCGCGCGTCTTCAGTGAAAAACGCTTACAAGCCGTATGTAAACGCCAGCTTCGTATGGCCACACTGGCGTCTTCACGCTGTGACGTAAGACGCGCGCACGCCGCCAGTGTGGCCGCACACTAAGGGTGTGTGACGACACTTGCGATTACTGTATGATCATGATACAACATGTATGATCGTGTAAACAGGGTATTTATACTATATATACTAATTATTATGTAAGTAATTAGCACCGGGATATCCCGGGATGAACGAAAAAATCCCGGGATATATCCCGCACATAAAATCAACCGGGATCTCGGGATCCCGGGAAACAATCCCCAGGTGACAGTGAGTAAAATTCAGTCTCGTAATTTTTTACAGTTATCTCTTCAAGAAAAAATAGCTATTAAAACTGAAGGACGCCCTACACCAGAAATTCAAATATCTCAGCCCGGAATAAGTAACAATAAGAAATATATTCGTAGTTTTAATTCAGAATGGTACCAAAGAAAAAGTTGGCTTTGTGGTTGTAAAGTTAAAAATGCATTAGTTTGTTTCCCGTGTCTACTACTCGGTGGTGACTTGACGTGGACAAAAAGTGGTTTTACAAATATAAACAAAATGAAAGAAAAAACTGAAAAGCATGAGCGTTCAAAGAAGCATATTGATAATGTGATTTCCCTGTCACTTTTAGGAAAGGTAAATATCAAAGAAAAACTTAGTGAGGCTTACAAACTCTCGATTATCGAACACAATAACAAAGTTACCAAAAATCGTGAAATATTGTCGAAAATAATAGATTGCATTAAATTCTGCGGAAATTTTGAGATTTCTTTACGTGGACATGATGAAAAAGATGATTCGGCAAATCCAGGTGTATTCAGGGGATTAATTAATTTCGCATCAAAATTAGATCCCGACTTGAAAAAACATTTAGAAAGCAACACAGTCTTCACGGGCGTTTCCAAAACCATTCAGAATGATATTCTTGACTGTGTGCTGCAGGTATCCCGCAATCAAATAAAAAAAGAAATTAAAGAAGCTTCGTTTGTGGCGGTCATGGATGATGACACAACTGATGTTTCTGAACACACTCAAATGGTTATTGTTCTGAGATACGAGCTGAATGAGGAAGTCTTTGAGCGCTTCTGGGGTTTCTTTACTCGGAAAATCAAACGGCAGAAGGACTATCTAAGTGCATTTTAGATCAGCTAGATATTCTTCTCGAAGGAAACAAGCAGAAACTAATTGCTCAGACATTTGATGGCGCAAATGTCATGAAAGGAAAAAAAGGGGGAGTTCGGGTTAAAATTAAAGAAGTTTACAATAATGCACACTTCATTCACTGTTATGCCCACCAACTGAATCTGATTATGAAAAATGCAGCAAGTACTACCAGAAATTCAAGAATATTCTTTTCTAACCACTTGGCTATACCAACATTTTTCTCCAGGTCACCACTTCGTCTCTCTATCTTAAGCAAACATATGGCCAGCCGCATTCCTCGTCCATCCCCTACTAGATGGAATTTTCATATACGCACCGTAAACCGCGTCTATGAAAATTTCGAACCCTTAAAAAAATGCCTTGAAGAAATACAGTCGACAGCAAATGCAGATCAAACCATTTCAGAAGCAACAGGAATTTTGCACGTTTTGAATAACGAAAAGTTCATCTTTTGGTTGAAACTTTTTCATCAGATAATGCCTCACGTAGAAGTCATTTACAATCAAATGCAATCTCGAGCTATTGACTCATGTAAAGTACAAGAATATATAGCAAACTTCAACAATGCCATTTTAAAAATAAGAAATTCGGAGTACTGTGAAAATCCTCCAAAAACACTCATGATTGAAGCAAAGGAAGTGTGCGACTGCGTATGTGTTGACATAGCTGAGAGGTATTCATTTACCAAACAATTAGTAGCTGCTAAGCTGTTTACCAAGGAAAACTTCGATAGCTATAATATGAAAATGCCTACGGAAGAGGTAACGGTGACCACTGAGGTACAGTATATCCCATGATTGAAAAAGAAAAGCTTCTTACTGAACTACAAGTTTTCTACAGTAGACCTGATATGCACAATTACGACAGGTTAATTGATCTGCTGAAATTTATCACTGAAAATAATCTAGTAGATGTTCTTGGAGAACTAGCTAAGCTCATAAAAATTCTTTTGACCATCCCCATGACTACACCCGAGGCCGAACGCTGCCATTTAACATTAAAAAGAATAAAGACGTTCTTAAGGAGCACTATGAATCAGGAAAGACTAAATGCTCTTACAATGATTTCAATAGAGAAAAATTTGATCAACAGTACACAGAATTTCAATGAAAAAGTAATAGACCTTTTCGCTCAGAATAAAAACAGAAGAATGGAATTTGTTTCTAAATAAAATTTTTGGCAAATTCGAAATTACCCGTTAAGCGTAAGTACCCTATAATTGATTTTATGATACTATTTTACTTATTTTTATGACTGAGTAGTGAGTAGTTATCTATTTATCTATTCGACTTTCTCTCTCTCTCATATATATATAATCGACACAATTGTTCGCAATTTCTGAGGCAGCACCCCCATAACTGAAAGTCACGAGCCGCCACTGCTCTCTAGGATGCGTTTTCGGACCTCTGGGTGCTAACTTCAATTGTATATCGATGAGGTTATGATCGGAGAACTTTGTGTGCATTACTTTTTAGTTTATTATTATCTCGTTATTTGTCAAGATTAAATCTAAAACGTTCTCTTTTCTCGTGGCTTCAAAGATTTCCTGGGTAAGGGCGTAATATTCTATAATATCTAATAGCATTGTTGCTTGGGTTCTAGCATATTTTGTAATGTTGCCATGAAACTTCTCAACATATATGACTTCGTCATTTTCTTCCATGTTATGAATGGGAAATTAAAATCTCCGGAAATTAGAATATTTGGTGCTGGAGTTTCATGTAATTTTAATATGTTTTCTATTTCATTTGTAGCAAATTGGAATTAACTTTTTGTGGTGTTTGGTGGTCTGTAGATGTTCATAATGGTTAGGTTCATTTCTTTTACTTCTAATATAATGACTTCGACTGTGCTGTTTGATTTGTTTACCGTCACTTCACATGTGTATGTGTTTTTCACGTAGATGCAACACCCTCCCCTTCGTCTAGCCACTCTATCTGCTCTGTGTATGTTGTAGTCCAGCAGTGCTGATTCAGTATCCTCGATGCAGTTTTCACAGCCTTTTTCGCATTTATGCAAGTGTGTTTCCATTAGGCATATGATATCTATGCAGGATTCTGTAGCTAAATTCTGTAAGTATTGTAATTTGCAGCCTGCATGGTCCGGGTAGAGGCCTCGAATATTTGTGTATAAAACATTTATCGGGTTTCTAATTTCTGTGTTCAATTTTCCTATATAGTGGTCTTTTCCAGGTCGATGTTGGTTCCTGTTTGGTGTTATTGGTTTGGCCGCTGCATTTGGGAGAATTGGGGTTGCGGCACTTGATACCACTGTGGTTGTTGTATTATCAGTGGATAGTGTTGGATAGAGGGGTGATGTATGTAATGGTGTGGGGAATATACCTGCGGAGTCCTGTCCTTTCTTGTTAGCAGGGCAAGCTGTGCTTTTATAGTTCTTATTTCCCCTAAAAAATTTGTTTCCCTGCTCCTGTTGTTACTTCTAATACGGATAGGGTCTGTTCTTCCCCGTTCTCTTCTTTGGGTACCCTTTATGTGAAAATATGGGCACTCTATATTTCAGCATTTTCTTTCTGTCAGTGACTGTCTGCACATCGGAGGGTGGAAAAAGTGGCAGTTTTATCCGTATCTGCATCTTTCATTCCTCATCATATCGAAGCATTTTTTGGGTGACTGTACCTGCAGTTTGCTCCATATATGCACGACCGGGCCATATTCGCATATGGCCCGTCGTTTAATCTCCTTACGATCCCTCTGTGATTCGATGGCTTTCTTCTGTTCCGCCATCACTTCTTCCCTACTCATTGTTTTTTTTTGTCTTCGGCGAGTTTTCATTAGTGTTCCTGGTATCTTTCTCTTTCTCCTTTGAGTTCCTGGTATCCCTCTCTTTCTCTTTTGTGTTCCTGTTATATCTCTCTTTGGCAAGGGGTATTTCATCCTCTGAGGCTACTTTTGCATCTCCCTGTAGCGTGCTTTCCTCTATTGCGTTGTCCTGCGCCTCGTGTTCCTGCTGTAGCGTGCTTTCCTGTTCTGCGTTGTTCTGCGCCTCGTATATACAGTATATATATATATATATATATATATATATATATATATGAAAATTATTTCACGAAAGTAACACGTGAAAAATATTTATGATGAATAAAACCACGAAGGAAAGGAAACACAGAATGGTGCTCAAGCGCTTTCGTCTAATGACATCCTCAGGAACACTGAAGTACATAAAGAGTTACAGCCTATATATAGGTTACAGAAAAAAACAAAAAAAAAACAAATATATATATATATATATATATATATACAATAAACGGCGAAATAAAATTAAAAATTAAAGGATTGTGGGAGGGGCATACAAATTTGTAAGGAAAAACTATCGATTTTTAGCACAAGATCAAATGAATTGTTTCCAACTAGTGTTTTAAAAAAAAAATATATACAAATTTATACTGGAAATCTGCCCGGGTTTTAGCACTGCCCTTTTTGTATATAAAAATAAATTGAAAAATAAAAGTTATTAGAGTGGCATACAAGTTTACCAAAGATTTAGCGTTCTACCCTTCTTATCTAAATCTGTTCTGAAGGAATTCAAAACAACAGGATCGAGTTGAAAAAGACCTTTGCTTATGTTGAAGTTATTTGTAAGTTGGATAATGGCAGACTCAAGAATATTTTTATTAACAATGTTGCTAGAGTGAAATAAAACTGAAGCATTATTCCAATCAATACAGTGGGATAACTCTGACAAATGGACAAAAAGGGCACTGGACAACTGTCCTGTTCTAACGGAATATTGATGCTGTTTTATACGCGTGTGCAAATCCTTTCCCGTCTGACCTATGTAAAAGGAATCACACTGTTTACAACCAATTTTATAGATAATGCCTGAATTATTGGTACGGCTATTTTTTACTATGATATTTTTCACAATATTGTTATATGAAAATACTACATTAATATCCAAAAGTTTAAGTACAATAGCAATGCCTAAAAAGCCCGAGAAAAATGGAAGTACTAAAATATTTTTTGACAAAGTACGAGTGTTATTATTGACACGATAGAAAGTTCGTTTTGCCTTGTTGAGACAAGATTTCATAAACGCAGATGGATAACACAGATCACTTCCAATACCGTTGATTTTTTCTAATTCGGCATCGATGTATTCCGGGACTGGCGATCCTAAGGGCGCGGAGAAACATTGAAGAAAAAATGGCCTTCTTAGTGGGGGTGTCATGTCCAATGTTCCCCTCTAATTTTTTTTATTCCGTGTGCGCAAGAAATTTTCGTTGTGCGTACATTTAGATTCATGGTGAAAAATTGTGCCAACTTTTGTGAGCGCTATTATCTTCAAAATTAAATATATATAAATATTAAATACTTAATAAATATTACTTCCATAAGGTGATAGCTCGATCATTACGGTACTATTAAATGGATATTAAAAACTGTTTACGATATTATATATTCTTAAAAAAGAAACCATTTTATCCATTCTAAAAATATGAATAAAATAAAAAAATAGTAAAATAAAATTCAACAAAATAAAGAAATAAAATAAAAATAACATTAATTGAAAATGACTATTTTAGTTATTTCTCAAAACAATTTTTAGCATTTAGCAATTTAAAATAGGAATAAAATAAAAAATAATAAAATTCAATAAAATAAAATATAATCAAAATAACATTAAATGAAAGTGCCTTTCATTTAATTATGATTATGATTTCTCCCTACGATCTTTAGCATTTGCCCATTCCAAATAAACTTTATGAAGATTAATACATCCGTCATCATTCAGGTAACTTTTAATTCGCATGAGCGTGTCCAAATGATTTTCTTTCAAGCGGTTTCTTAATTTGTTCTTTATACAATTCATTAAACTGAAATTTTTGAAATTACTTCATTTACTGTCGTGACTCATGATACGCTTGAGCCTGTGCGCATTTTATTTTGCTGTGTGCGCGGGTTTCACAACGAGTGTGCGCGCGCACACGCGCACACCTTAGAGGGAACATTGGTCATGTCCCGAGTAAAAGTGTACGTAGGACAAATTGTTTTTTTTTTCCGATAGATACTAAACTTAAAACCTGGGCTTTCCTTATGTACACGCACATCCAAAAACGGGATTGAATTGTCTTGTTCCACTTCTAAAGTAAACTTAATGGAGGGGACTTGATCATTTAACTGAAGGAGGAAGTTATCCAGGTCACGATTCATGGGCCAGATACACAAAATATCGTCGACGTACCGCAACCAAGGGATGCCAACCCCCAGGATTCTCGGAATGTAAGTAATTTCGAAAAACTCCATATAAATATTGGAGAGGAGGGGCGACAAGGGGTTGCCCATGGCCATCCCAAAAACTTGTTGATAATACTCGTTATTGAAAGTGAATTTACAGTCTTTGATGCAAAGCTTAATAAGTTCCAAAACAATGTGTGAAGGTAGTGGCAGGTCATACTTATGTAATTCTTGGGAGAGAAAGTCAAGCATATCGTCAATCGGCACTTTTGTAAACAATGAACAAACGTCAAAACTGATCAATCTATCGTTAGTTTCAGTACTTGCATTATTCAATTTTTCAGTAAGAGCCATGGAATTTTTTACATGTGAATCAGAGATAGTTCCGAGAATGGGGGGACAAAATTTTGACAATCCATTTGGAGAGTTTATAAGTAATAGAGCCCACCGAGCTAATAATAGGGCGCATAGGGTTGCCAGGTTTGTGGGTTTTAATAAGACCGTAAACGTAGGGCAGAGAAGGTGAAGTGGACATGAAAAGCGGAATTAAGTCCTTATGATCTTTGAGAATGCGTTTCAAGCCACTATTAAATGATTTGATGACGTCATCCTGCGGATTCTTCCTAAGTTTGCTGTATGTGGCGGGGTCCTGGAGAAGCTCTTTCATCTTTCTGATGTAGTCCACTTTGTCCATAATAACTATGGTGTTAGCCTTGTCTGCTTTAGTGATATGTAGCTCCCCATCTTTTTTTAATTGTGAGAGGCTATTGAGAAAACGTTTAGGAAAGTTATCTTCGTAACTACTATTCGCCGCACTATAAACAAGGCCTTTAACTATGTTAAACAAATACTGAGCGAGATTACACTGTTTTTCAAAACAAGCGAGACTGTAACAAATTTGTAAAGCCGAAGGTTTTTTAACAATAAAAAAGGACACCATATCCAAGGGCACTTTTTGCATCGTCACTAATGTTTTTCGAAGAAAGGTTCAAAACACACTTTGAGCTTGCTTTTTTACTCCACTGACTATTTCGAATGAGACTTTTAATTTTTCGATCCAAAATGTTACGAAGTGAAGAAGTTCTCCGACGCAACTCGTTGTAAATTTCATCAAACAAAGGTTGGATCCACGGTTGGGGAATAACGGTTACAAAATTACGTTTGGCAATGTTTAAATTTTTGAATGCGGACCACTCATTTTGTCTGGTGACCAATATGTTTCTTTAAAATTAATCTGCTGAAGTTGTTGAACGGATGGTCGTCAATTTGCCTGAGGCGAATCGGAAGGAGGGATTTGGGAAGAACTTGTTCCTCTAGACAATTAGTAAGAAACTTTCGTCGGATACGAATTGCATGCCCCTTCATTAATGTAGAAGAAAACACGGACACAAACGGAGACAACAGAGGGAACAGCAAGCCGAAGGAACGCGTGGTGTTCATTATATGAAAATTATTTCACGAAAGTAATCTCCCTCAGTATTTGTTTAACATAGTTAAAGGCCTTGTTTATAGTGCGGCGAAAGGTAGTTACGAAGATAACTTTCCTAAACGTTTTCGCAATAGCCTCTCACAATTAAAAAAAGATGGGGAGCTCCATATTACTAAAGCAGACAAGGCTAACACCATATTTATTATGGACAAAGTGGACTACATCAGAAAGATGAACGAGCTTCTCCAGGACCCCGCCACATACAGCAAACTTAGGAAGAATCCGCAGGATGACGTCATCAAATCATTTAATAGTGGCTTGAAACACATTCCCAAAGATCATAAGGACTTAATTTCGCTTTTCATGTCCACTTCACCTTCTCTACCCTACCTTTACGGTCTTATTAAAACCCACAAACTTGGCAACCCTATGCGCCCTATTATTAGCTCGGTGGGCTCTATTACTTATAAACTCTCCAAATGGCTTGTCAAAGTCTTGTCCCCCATTCTCGGAACTATCTCTGATTCACATGTAAAAAATTCCATGGCTCTTACTGAAAAATTGAATAATGCAAGTACTGAAACTAACGATAGATTGATCAGTTTTGACGTTTGTTCATTGTTTACAAAAGTGCCGATTGACGATATGCTTGATTTTCTCTCCCAAGAATTACATAAGTATGACCTGCCACTACCTTCACACATTGTTTTGGAACTTATTAAGCTTTGCATCAAAGACTGTAAATTCACTTTCAATAACGAGTATTATCAACAAGTTTTTGGGATGGCCATGGGCAACCCCTTGTCGCCCCTCCTCTCCAATATTTATATGGAGTTTTTCGAAATTACTTACACTCCGAGAATCCTGGGGGTTGGCATCCCTTGGTTGCGGTACGTCGACGATATTTTGTGTAACTGGCCCATGAATCGTGACCTGGATAACTTCCTCCTTCAGTTAAATGATCAAGTCCCCTCCATTAAGTTTACTTTAGAAGTGGAGCAAGACAATTCAATCCCGTTTTTGGATGTGCGTGTACATAGGGAAAGCCCAGGTTTTAAGTTAAGTATCTATCGGAAAAAAACAAACAATTTGTCCTACGTACACTTTTACTTGGGACATGACCCCCCACTAAGAAGGCCATTTTTTCTTCAATGTTTCTCCGCGCCCTTAGGATCGCCAGTCCCGGAATACATCGATGCCGAATTAGAAAAAATCAACGGTATTGGAAGTGATCTGTGTTATCCATCTGCGTTTATGAAATCTTGTCTCAACAAGGCAAAACGAACTTTCTATCATGTCAATAATAACACTTGTACTTTGTCAAAAAATATTTTAGTACTTCCATTTTTCTCGGGCTTTTTAGGCATTGCTATTGTACTTAAACTTTTGGATATTAATGTAGTATTTCATATAACAATATTGTGAAATATCATAGTAAAAAATAGCCCTACCAATAATTCAGGCATTATCTATAAAATTGGTTGTAAACAGTGTGATTCCTTTTACATAGGTCAGACGGGAAAGGATTTGCACACGCGTATAAAACAGCATCAATATTCCGTTAGAACAGGACAGTTGTCCAGTGCCCTTTTTGTCCATTTGTCAGAGTTATCCCACTGTATTGATTGGAATAATGCTTCAGTTTTATTTCACTCTAGCAACATTGTTAATAGAAGTATTCTTGAGTCTGCCATTATCCAACTTACAAATAACTTCAACATAAGCAAAGGTCTTTCTCAACTCGATCCTGTTGTTTTGAATTCCTTCAGAACAGATTTAGATAAGAAGGGTAGAACGCTAAATCTTTGGTAAACTTGTATGCCACTCTAATAACTTATTTTTCAATTTATTTTTATATACAAAAAGGGCAGAGTGCTAAAACCCGGGCAGATTTCCAGTATAAATTTGTATATATATATTTTTTTTTATAACATTGGTTGGAAACAATTTATTTGATCTTGTGCTAAAAATCGATAGTTTTTCCTTACAAATTTGTATGCCCCTCCCACAATCCTTTAATTTTATTTCTCCGTTTATTATATATATATAATATATATATATATATATATATTAGGGTGCACTAGGTAATAGGGGGAAAATTAAACGATGGATATTTTCCTATGACACCCCCTACAATTGTTCCATTTGGTGTAAAACATACGGAAGATAAATTTGGTCCTGATTGGTCATCATTTAAAGGTCGCCCTCGTCACTGAAAACAAGACCCATTTGTTGACGTCAACAAGCTGTTCAGTGTTCACAGCTTGGGCCGAACCAGATAATAAAAAACAAGGCAATTTGGTGAAATAACGAAAGTAAGACACTTAAAAACGCAAAGAATACAACAGTTTATTATATAATCAAAATAGAAGACATAATTTGGCGAATAATGGTACAAAATGGAGAAGCAACAAAAGCAAAACTTTGAGAAATAAATACATATACAGTAGCAGAATAATTGGTGCTCATACGCTGATCAGTGATTAGTTCTTTCGCGTCCTCACTAATGCTGATTTGTTCGGAGCTGGTGTTGCTTTTTCTGTGGTCAGTGACAACTTGAACGAGGAACTGGAGCTGTTCTTCTTTCACTGTCAACTTTCCGTTCAGCTCCTTCACCAGAGCCACGGCCCGTTCTGCTCTGTCGTTCACCACTGCAAGTTTGGAGACCACATCCCGAGCTTGCACGTATTCAGAGTTTGACGTCCATGAACTGGGATGGTGGAGCAGAAAGCAATCTGGCAACTGAAGTTTTGAGAAGAATCCTCGGGTGTTCTTTGTGATCAGTTGCTCCAGTCCTTTGCTGTCACTGAGGAACATAGTATCAAGAACCAAAGGTCGTTTTGGCGCATGTGAGGGGCTTCTTGATCTAACGCTGCAACCATGCTGCACTTCACTTCCATCGATATCCTCTCATCAAAGAACGCCAGATCCACTGCCTCCTCCGAATGGTACCACAGGTGCGCAGACAGCTTCTTGGTGGTACCATCAGAGATCTTCTTGTGCGGGTATCGAAGGAGCGTCCTCATCAATTCCCAATCATTCAGCGGAGCTTCGATGGACAGATGAGCTGTTGCCCACGCTTTCATGTAAACTAGAACAGAAAAGAGGCAGATATCTCGAATTCCGCGTTCTTCAGTGTTCGTCAGTTTAAACTGTCTTCGGAAGAGCCAGATCTTGATGGCATAGAGCCCCTTAGCCATCCATCTCGCCCGGTGCATAGCACCAGGGGCGCGGAAGTTTAGTCCCTTGTATGGAACTCCTCCAAGAAAGATGACGGAAAGATCGAGGAATTCCTGATAGTCATCACGAACTTGAAGTGCTTGTGATTTTGCAAACTCAATGAGCTCCGTTCTATGCTTAAAAATAGCTGCTTTTGAACGCATCTGTGTCCGCAGTTTGGAACTGTTGCTGGTCAATGCGGGTCCAATAATCATGGAAGCGCTTGAAAAGCAGAATTTCTGGACCGGTAGATACTGAATCTAGCGATGCTGCGCAGTGTAACAGGTCACGTCCAACTTTTTCTTCCAGAAGAACACAAGTTCCTCCACGGTGGCCTGTGTTTGTCGCGGTTGTGTCGAAACACATAGATTTGACATGATCGGTCACTCCCCATTCATTCAGGCAATCTATGATGGCATTTGTTTGTGCCAGCGCGGTTCCTGACAGAAGTTTTGGCACCCCGAGGAGCTGCTCTGTCCCGGAGCCAGATACAAGAATAGGTAAGCGGTCAACATATTCTCGTGACGTCAGATCTTGCATGAGTTTTCCGTCCCAGTGAACAGTCAACGGACTATTGCCTTGGAACTCGCTCTTCAGTTGCCGAGCCTTAAGGGTACGGAATTTTTCACGCTGACGATGAATGGATCCACGATTGATGTAGTCGCTAGCATCATGCCCTAAGCTGGAAGCTGCCTCAAACAGCAGATATGTGGCCTTTCTTGACGAGAGTTGCGTGCGATCAAGCGCTGCCGCCAATTCCGATGTCATGATGTTCTTCGTTGCTCTTTGTTTAGACGCTAACGAACCACCACATGCTCCTTTTTCTTCGCTATCATCTGAGCTGGAGGATGAGGACTCCAAAACCGCTTCGTTGGATACTGCCTCCATTTCAGCTGCTGATCGCTTTCTTCGTTTCTCCTCTTCCTCCCGACGTCGAGTAACAATCTTTGACTTGGCGCTGATGGGTCATGTCCAAACCTGACATTGAACCTGGACGTCCTTTCTGGCGCTGCTGCTGAAGGAACTCCCAATCCTCTGGGTACTTGACCAATTTCTCACAATCAGCGTGGCGATGTCAAAGAGACGATCGAGGCGTTCAATGAATTCTTTTTCTTTCGTCTTGTGTGAATCGCTCGTCCTTGAGGCGTGTTTTTTGAGTCCTTTCCACTCCTCGAAGACTTTATCCAGTTTGCTGACGCAGTGTGTCTCGAGTCTGGTTGGAATGTGAGCTTTCTCCCAGAAGGACATCACTGCTCGAAGTGACTTCCTCAACGCGTCACGTATTGTCATTTTCTTTTCATGGTGAAGGTAAAGGAAGTAACCGAATGCTTGCCTGTAGGAAGAAGCTTGCATCCTTTCACCTCATCAACCGCTGCCCCTAATAGGTATATACACTTCCGGGTTTCCATCACCAGAAATCACGTAGCTGAAATGAGAAACGGTGAATCGTTAAGTATTGTTCACTTTATTTCTCAGATATTCAGACACACACAGATACACACACACATATATAGAGATATATAGATATCTAATGAACGATTATGGAGACGCCGCGCAAGCATTAAACTTTGGAAGGCGGGGGCGACCTTTTATAGTTATTCAAATGAAAAGATTTTCAGTCACCATGTTTTTTTTACCATGGAATAGATTCGCGGGGTGTCAGCATGAAAATTTCAAACTTTGCATTTAAGTGACACCCTAATATATATATATTTTCTGTAACCTATATTAGGCTGTAACTCTTTATGTACTTCAGTGTTCCTGAGGATGTCATTAAACGAAAGCGCTTGAGCAACATTCTGTGTTTCCTTTCCTTCGTGGTTTTATTCATCTATATATTATAATATATATAATATATATATATATATTATATATATATATATATAAATCGATGCGTTCATAGTTTAAATGGAAGGACGAAAAGTTTAACATCTTTTCACATAGAGTAGAGCATCATTCTGTCCTTGCGCCCATTTTGGGGCACGAGCAGCTGGCAGGAGCATTGACAAATAGGGGATCAATGTACTGCCGAGGCTTCCGTACGTGGTTCATCACCACCGAAAGCAACAATGCTCTGTGTTAGCCCAGTCCAAACTACAGGGTGGGCGGAAAGTAGCTCCCTATTTTGGATTGGTAAAAAAATACGTATATTATCCATTTATTTCAGAAGAAATAATACGAAATGGTAGGCATACATGGTAGGTTTTCTCTAAAATTCAATGTGGGCTCCAACTCTTTCCACCAGCTTCTGGAGCCGCCCAGGAATGGCGTCCACTGACTTTAGCAGGAACTCCAGCGGGATGGAGGACATGACTTCCCGAATTCGGTCCTCCAGTTCTTCCAATGTCCTCGGTTTGGTGCGGTAGAACTTCTTCCTTTACCCACCCCAAAGAAAGAAGTCGCACGGTTACCGCTGAAAAACGGCAGAATCGGTTCAGTGTAACGGTGTGGTGTGGTATGACCTCAGATCAGGTTGTGGGCCCGTTCCTTCTGCGCAACACCATGAATGCTGAGCGGTACCTTGCTATGTTGCGAAACGAGGTCTGGCCGGTTGTCAGCACATGGGAGAACATCGACGATCTGATATTTATGCAAGATGGCGCCCCTCCGCACTTCGCTCTTGTTGTCCGTGAGTGGCTGGATGCCCACTTCCCTGGGCGTTGGATGGGTCGTCGTGGTCCACATCAATGGCCAGCCAGGAGCCCCGACTTGACACCGTGCGACTTCTTTCTTTG
Organism: Bathynomus jamesi; assembly: GCA_023014485.1. NCBI lineage: Eukaryota > Metazoa > Arthropoda > Malacostraca > Isopoda > Cirolanidae > Bathynomus > Bathynomus jamesi. The sequence goes on along the minus strand of JAJOZX010000370.1, from coordinate 727,429 downwards.
GGGGTGGGTAAAGGAAGAAGTCTACCGCACCAAACCGAGGACATTGGAAGAACTGGAGGACCGAATTCGGGAAGTCATGTCCTCCATCCCGCCGGAGTTCCTGCTAAAGTCAGTGGACGCCATTCCTGGGCGGCTCCAGAAGCTGGTGGAAAGAGTTGGAGCCCACATTGAATTTCAGAGAAAACCTACCATGTATGCCTACCTTTTCATATTATTTCTTCTGAAATAAATGGATAATATACGTATTTTTTTACCAATCCAAAATAGGGAGCTACTTTCCGCCCACCCTGTACATCCACATTCGTTTTCGCGCAATTTTTGTTAGTTTTGTTGCAGACACCTCCCATTATTATCAGTCCTAGTGCATGATTCTTCAGGAGCAAGATGCACCCCAATTTTGCGTTTCCTTCCCAAGGCAGAACAAATTTGCGTGTTTCAACACAGTCACACTCTTATTACCGCAGCTTGCTCTACACAAACTGGACCTAAATCTCCAAGCATTTGCAATTGTAAACATTCCGTATACAGGCCTGTATTTATTTATTTAAGGATAATATTTTTTATATTACAGGTAGACTCAATACGGAAATAAACTGTATTCGTAAACCCAAACGCAACAAAATTTAAAGAAGACTACACCTCAATATGGAATAACCTCCCCCTTAAAAATCAAATTCAGAATAAAACTCGGAAAACCTTTAATAGCTTACCTTTTTTCTGTATTCTGTAGTTAAATTAATATTTCTCCATTTTACCGCTTTATAATCTAATAATTTAGTTTTCCCCTCCTTATTACTGCAAGTATCATTGAGTTTTATTACCATTATTATTACTATTATTATCTTTACTATTACTATTGTTGGTTTACGTCGTCGTCGTCGTTGGCCTAGGCAAGCTACGGCTTGGGACCGTAGCGCATCTATCCGGTATAGGTTAACCTGGATGATGTAGCCATAAGCACTGCCGCTAGTTAAGTGCCAACCAGTGATTATCTCACTAGCCGTATTGAGTCCGTTAGGCGAAACTACGACAGTACCAAAGGTGGAAAATATAACCTTTGGTTTTCTATTATTTATTTGTAAAATGGACATGGTATTAGATTAAAATAAATATTTGAATATAAATAATTAACTGACAATTGTGATATATAATTAATTATGTTTACATACATAAAATATAGTATACATAAAATTAGTATTAATGTGGTTCACAATTGAATTATAATGGGGTAACTAATTTAAAATGAATTATACTATTCCGAAATTCAAGACGGTAAAATTAAACATTTATCTTGAAACTAAAATAAGAGTATTCACTACACACTCCCCCACCAGAGAGGAAGTTCAAAGAGTTCCGAACGACACAGATTTCCGCTGAACCTTTTTGGTAGCTACTTGTACCTCACTTAAGGTTGATTCCAAAACGCAGGCTTAAGACGATCGATAGAAACCTTGTCGACCTTGAACCGCGCTGGATGAGAAATGATTTGCGCGTACGTCGGAGAACTTCATAGGGTCCGTCATATGGACATTGGAGAGGTCGTTTTGGGACAGGTACACGAACGAAAACGTGGGTGCAAGACTGGAGGGCTGGGAAATAAAGATGTTCTGTTGGCTAGTCAATCGAGGGGGAACAGGCTGAAGGGACTGCATGTGAGAGGAAAGTGTTTGAGCGAATTCCGTAGGATCACATGACTTATCCCCTGCAGTGAAGTAGCCACCTGGTAGCCGCAGTGTTGTTCCATAGACTAGTTCAGCCGCTGTAGTCTTCAGATCACTCTTAAATGCAGAGCGAATACCAAGCAACACGAGTGGAAGCTTATCCATCCAATGGGAGTCTTCGTGACACATAAGGGATGACTTCAGCTGCGATGGAAGCGTTCGACGAGGCCGTTAGCTTGCGGATGATACGCACAGGTATGCGCATGTACTGTACCCAACAAGCTGGTAAACTTCTTCCAAAGCGAAGACTCAAATTGGCGACCTTGGTCAGTGATGACTTTTGTCGGCAATCCAAATCTTGATACCCATCCATGAAGAAAGGCTCTTGCAACAGTGTCCGCTTGGATATCAGGAAGTGGGATGGCTTCAGGCCATCTGGAAAAGCGGTCGAGACAGGTGAGCAGATAACGTTGGCCTTGAATTACTGGAAGAGGGCCAACAATGTCTACATGAATTATTTCAAATCGCTGGGATGGGGCGGAAATGCGTCAAAGGGGGACCTGGTGTGCCTTTGGACTTTGGCACGCTGGCAGGCAAGGCACGTTTTGGTCCAATGTTTGACATCCTTCCGCATCGAGGGCCAAACAAAGCGAGAGGTAACCAGGTGTTGCGAAGCACGGATACCAGGATGGGAGGGCTTATGAAGATCCGTGAAGACTGCTTTTCTGTGACATGGAGGGACATAAGGGCGAATAGCAGCTGTTGATACGTCGCAATAGAGGGCACAGACAATCCTGGCATACTCATTTTCTTGAGGGAAAGTGAGTGAGTGGAGTCTTCTCTGAGCAGTTCTTGTAGTTCCGTATCCTTATCTTGATCCTGTGCAATAGCATTCCACAGTGTAGAGCTGAGAGTAACAGAAGTAATCTCTATTCTTGAAAGTGCATCCGCTGGAGTGTTCAAGACACCTTTGATGTGGCGGATATCTGTGGTAAATTGCGAGATATAATCGAGTTGCCTGATGACTCTGGGAGAGTGGTTACAGCTGTTTTATTGAAGACAGTGACCAAAGGTTTGTGGTCGGTAAAACACAAAACTCTCGGCCTTCAAGGAAATGTTGAAAATGCTTCACGTTTAAGTAAATAGCAAGAAGTTCACGTCCGAAAGCACTATAACGCGTTTGGGCTGGCTGCAGCTTTTCGAGTAAAACGCGATGGGTGCTTGTTGACCGTTAATGGTTTGTTCCAACACTCCACCGATCGCAACATCTGAGGCATCGACCGTCAGAGTTAGGGGGGCATCACTGATAGGAAATGACAGAGACAATGCACTATTGATAGCATTTTTGGCATTGTCGAACGCCTGTAAACTACCGCTACACCATAACAATTTCGTTACCTTGCGTTTGTGTGTGATCATAGCGTGTAGAGGAGCAAGAACACTGGCACAGTTTTTAATGAACTTGTGGTAATAATTTACCAAACCTAGAAACCGACGTAACTCACGCTGATTATTTGGCATAGGGTAATTTTTTTCACTTCACACTTGTCCTGAAGGGGGGTAATTCCGTGCTGCGAAATCGTGTGACCAAGAAATTCCAAGGTTGGCTGTGCAAACACACACTTAGATGCATTAATAGTAACACCGTATTGTTCTAAACGTTGAAAGAGGAGTGAAAGATGTTCCTTATGTTCCTCTTCCGTTGAGCTGGCCACAAGCAAATCATCGATGTAGGCATAAACAAAGTGTAAGCCTCTGGTGACCTCATCTATAAACCTCTGAAAGGTTTGCGCAGCATTCCGTAGCCCGAACGGCATCTTCAAAAATTCGAATAACCCAAATGGTGTACAAACTGCAGTCTTGGGAATATCCGAAGGCTCTACGGGAATGTGGTGGAAAGCCTTAACAAGGTCTATTTTACTGAAGATAGATTTGCCGTGGAGAAGAGAAGTAAAGTCTTGGACATTTGGTACCGGATATCGGTCCGGGATGGTTGTCGAATTCAAAAACCGGTAATCCCCACATGGTCTCCAGTCTCCTGACTTCTTCTGGACCAGTGTAGGGGAGAGGACCAACTGCTTTTGGAAGGTCTTATTATCCCAAGATCTATCATAAGCTGGAATTCCGATTTGGCAGCTTTCAGTTTGTCCGGGGCAAGACGTCTGGGTTTTGCAAACACAGGGGGACCTTTTGTTGTAATGTGATGGGTAATGGTGTGCTTAATGGTATCACCCATCTGCATCGGTTGAAGAATTCCTGGATATCGCTGGAAAAGGCACTGGTACATGGAATTAGGGGGAACGAGGGAAAGTGCAGAGTTCGAGGCGTCCGGAAGGGCAACCTGTTTGGCAAGAACAGAAAGCAGTGTGGCCTGGTCGCATAAGCGTCGCTTGTCAAGATCCACCAGGAGTTTGAAATGCTGGAGGAAGTCAGCGCCGATTATGGGATGCCGCACTTGAGCACAGATGAAAATCCACTTGAAGGATCGGTGAAGGCCCAAGTTTAGTTCACGCGACTGAGTACCGTACGTGGGTATGCGTGAACCGTTAGCAGCGTATAGAGGCGGAGATTCCGAGTGCGTATAACCAGATTTTTGAGGGAATACACTGACTGACGCTCCGGTATCGACCAAGAAATTGATACCAGAGTTCCTGTCCTTTATGAATAACAGGTTGGCAGTGCGAGTACTAGACGCCATTAGGACTCGCTGCTGGGGTTTTCCGACGAAAAATTGCAAGGGGAGATGCACTTCCTAGCCTTCTTTCCAAATTTCGAGTGGTAGAAGCAGATCTTCCCGGAACTCGAACGATGCCTTTTCGTAAATCTTGACCGAGAATGGCTTCTTTGCCGTTGATTTTGTAGCAGAGAACAAACGTGGTTGAGTTGTGACTTAACTCTTCCACTTTCAACTCCAGTTCCGATTGTGTGTTCACGTTGTTGACCGGAGCTGTGTCAATCTCCACTACTTTGTCGGCAGTTTCTGCTAGTTTATCAACTGGAGTAGCAGGATCCATAGTGGCCAAGACACGCTGAGCTGATGGAGGAAGTTTCTGCAAGAACAACTGTCTAAAGATGTCCTTATCGAAGGTTTGTGCGCGTTCGCCTAGAGCGCACTGCATAGCCCTCAGCATTTGAGTGGGCTTACGGTCTCCAAGTTCTTCTTTTGAGATTAACTGATGTAGTTTCTCACGCTCGGAGACAGTGGTGCGGCACAGGATGGCAGACTTCAGATCGTTGTACGGGTCCTCACTCGTGGAAGGAGAGACGATGACGTCACGGACTTCAGAGATGATGCTCGCTGGTAGAGAGGACAAAACATGATCGTATTTCGTCCTGCTAGCGGTGATCCTTCCCAAGTTGAATTGTGATTCCACTTGGTGGAACCAAATAAATGGATCACCCGGCCAGAAGACGGGGAGCTTTACGCTCAAGTGGGAGATGGCACCAGCGTCGTCAGGCATCTTCTCCTAGGCTTGCTGACGTACAAGCAAGACGACAAGTTCCCAACGAAGGAGTGGAGGTTGAGACGAGCGCAGGCACAGAGCGCACGGGCAGGGGTGAGGGGCAGAGGGCACGAGCGACATTACAGTCTGGTCCTAGTCGCTCGGGTGAAGGGGGTGATGGGCACGAACGACGTTACAGTCTGGTCCTAGTCGCTCGGGTGAAGGGGGTGGTGGGCACGAACGACGTTACAGTCTAGTCCTAGTCGTTCGGGTGAAGGGGGTGATGGGCACGAACGACATTACAGTCTAGTCCTAGTCGTTCGGGTAGAAGGGGTAATCCAGCTCCGGAGTCACCAATTGTTGGTTTACGTCGTCGTCGTCGTTGGCCTAGGCAAGCTACGGCTTGGGACCGTAGCGCATCTATCCGGTATAGGTTAACCTGGATGATGTAGCCATAAGCACTGCCGCTAGTTAAGTGCCAACCAGTGATTATCTCACTAGCCGTATTGAGTCCGTTAGGCGAAACTACGACAGTACCAAAGGTGGAAAATATAACCTTTGGTTTTCTATTATTATTTGTAAAATGGACATGGTATTAGATTAAAATAAATATTTGAATATAAATAATTAACTGACAATTGTGATATATAATTAATTATGTTTACATACAATAAAATAATATAGTATACATAAAATTAGTATTAATGTGGTTCACAATTGAATTATAATGGGGTAACTAATTTAAAATGAATTTATACTATTCCGAAATTCAAGACGGTAAAATTAACATTTATCTTGAAACTAAAATAAGAGTATTCACTACACTATCATTATTATTATTATTGTCGTTATTATAACCATTATTATTAACCTCATTACTCTTGTTATTATGAATTCCAGACAAAATATCGTTGTTTTCCTCATTCAAGTTCAATTTTAACTTTTTTATTTTAATTTGACTTCGAATGCGTTATTTTTATTTTTGTCTTTTTCTCCGACATTTATCACTTTCTTATTTAACAGCCAAATTTCGTAAGCAGTCCAGCATGCTCTCAAACACATACCTCTCCCTCTATTCCTCACTACACATATATGCATCTTACACAATCTTTTCGAAATTTATAAAGAAAAAAGTGGCATCGTTGAGCCTTGGAGACCTTGTTTTCGGCTCTCTCCTTCTTCTGTGAAAAAGGGGTCACTTTTGCGGGTGCTCGCCCTTGGTCCCCTCCTTCCTACATAAAAAAAAATATCTTTCGCATTATTCTACGCTTCTATTTTCCTCCACGGTCACATTTCCTATCTCATTATATACATATTTTATGTGCCCAAAACTGTATTTTAATGTACGTCCTATATATGTAGTACTGTATTCCTGAATAACTGTTCGTCTTTATATTTTTAAACGAACACATTTACAGTACGAAGAGGGAAGCTCCACCCCCTTCTGAGTTTCTCTCCCACCTCTCCACCCAATAACTGGGTGGTAAATTTTTAAGGAGAAATCATGAATTCGTAAACTTATTAATCATAAAAAATTCAATTCCTGCATGTGACATGGGTACATCGTGTACCCATTTCAGTTACGCACACTTTTCCAACACTAAATATCTACTCTTTTATATTAAACTTTTTGACAAACTGGAGACAAAAGATCTTTTAGCTTGGTACGGTGACACACACACACACACACACATATACTGTGTATATATATATATATATACTTGTTTTATACATTATAACTACGTTCGGAAGTATGATACTTGTAGAAGCTAACGTATGTCCCAAAGGCCCACTCAAAGTTAGTATAAGTTTTAAATTATGAATGAAATAAGAAATATTATAAGTAAATAAATTATTTATGTCTATTTTTAATTATTTTTAAAAAAATTTTAGATAAAACTTTTTCTTATGAAGTAAGTATTTCAAAGCTTATTTAAATTTATAATGACTTTAATGCATGCAAAGTTTATACATTTTAATATTGCATGCGATTTTTTTCTAATAGGTTAAAATCATGCATCCCTCCTTAAAAAGGAGCAAATTGTGTGTGTGTTTGTGTGTGTGAGAGAGAGAGAGAGAGAGAGAGAGAGAGTGTATGGAAAAACTATATATGCTTACAACATGGTATCGTATGCGGTACCTTTACTTCTTAATTAAATATAAATTATTAATTAATTGAATTATTAGGTCATCCCATAAGTAATGTCGTTTTTTAAGATAGATTAAGTTTAAACTAGTCCTACTCGGTTTAAGCATAAATTTTCCGAAGGTTATATCTAAGAGGAGATCTATCGTGTTTCGCTACATACTTTACAGACCTTGACCAGTGAAGACGTGTGTTTTGCTTTATGTGAACCCCTCATAAACATGGCGGTATCAGAAGAGCATATCAGGCACATAGTGCTTTACGAGTTCAAAAAAGGGAACAGTGCTACTGAAGCAACGCGAAACATTCAGGAAGTTTATGGCAACGATATTCTGCATGTGAGGAAATGTCCAAGATGGTTTCAAAAGTTTTGGAATGGTGACTGCTGTTTGACAGATGCAGCACGCTCTGGACGTCCTGCTGAGTTTGATGATGACCTGCTGTTAGCCGCACTTGAAGACTGTTCAACAACTGTCGAAGAATTGGCCCAGAAACTCAATTCATCACCGTCCACCATCCATCGACATTTGCAACAACTCGGGGAAGTGCCTAAGTTAGGAAAATGGGTGCCACATGAATTGTCGGTCGACAATCTGAGGGTGCCGGTAAACATTAGCACAGCTCTTCATTCCCGTGAACTCCAAGATCCGTTTTTGCACCGTTTAGTGACTGGTGATGAAAAGTGGATACTGTACCAGAATGTTAAGTGCCGTCGACAGTGGGTTTGTGCCGGAGAACCAGCGACACCACAACCAAAACCAAATCTTCACCCCCGGAAGGTGTTGCTTAGTGTTTGGTGGGATAAAGGTGGTGTAATACACTTTGAAACCTTACCACACAACCAAACAATCACCGCTCAAGTCTACTGTCAACAACTGGATCGATTGAACACTGCACTAAAAGAAAAGAGACCTTCTTTGGTTAATCGGAAAGGAATCGTGTTCCATCACGACAACGCACTTCCTCATACCGCTCGGATCACTTCTGCAAAAATTGAGGAGCTTGGGTGGGAAAAACTTCCACATCCTCCATATTCTCCAGACCTTGCGCCTTCAGATTATCATCTCTTCAGGAGTCTGCAAAACTATCTTGACGAGAAACAGTGTACTTCTTTAGATGACCTGCACACCAGTCTTTGTACGTTTTTTGCCTCAAAACCGCCAGAATTTTATAAACATGACATTGAAAAGCTTGTAGGACGTTGGCAGTGTCATTGATTCCGATGGAAAATATATACTAGATTAAAAAGTTTCAGTTGAGTTTTTTTTGTCCTTCAAATTCCGATCTAAAAAACGACATTACTTATGGGATGTCCTGATAAATATCTACAAAATTACCTCAGAATTGGCGACATAGCCTATTGGGAATGAAAATAATTGCCATACATACATAGAACCCAATGTGGAGGCAGTGAGCCCACCTAACATGAAGAAAAATTTATTATTTCGTGTTCAAAATTTTCCACTGCTGACTCATGAAAATTACTTCGAGAGAAGAGTTCACCGAACTTTGCAACATCAGCAAATAATAAAAGACGAAGATTTATATTATATTAGCGGCTCGCTCGGAGCTTGCTTATGTTACAGCGATACTTTAAGCAAAGAAGACGTACTTAATCTTCCGATAAGTTCTGAGTGAATACCTCATAATATAAAATTAATAATTCAAAAGGATAGGCCTATTCCTTCAGGTATTTAAGTGTAGTGAATGCCTATATTAATTAAACCGAATAAACTCGTTGTGTAACTCCATCATACCACAGCCCTACGTCAAAAAAGATCGTCGCACCCTACATCGAAACAGAAGCGAGGCCTAACGAAATAATAAGGTAAGGCAATTCCTTTCTTTACCATTAGGCAGCGCTAAAATACCGAAGGCAAATAAATTTAACATTAACCACTAAAAACAATACATCAAAAGGTCCTTTGAAGACCTACACATACATAACTCTTTAACGAAAAAACATAGGGTTTTTGTCGTTAACTCTCCATTGAAATCTGCTGAAAATTTCCAACGGATAAGTGTATCACGCAATCAACCCATAGCCCTATATAGTTTTTTCATAGAGAGAAATGTTTTAGTACTGTTTAAGAAGGAACAATTTGTTTGTGTGTGTGTGTGTGTAGAGATTTAGTATTGTTTAAGAGAGCAACATTTTTTGTATGAATAGAATTTCAATACTGTTGAATTTTTTGTTGTGTACTTTCAACCATGTTACATTTTTTTGGCATCTTATTATATTTATTCGCTTGAAAATAAAGTTTTGTTCATAAAGTAACAACGAATCTCCTCATTAAAAGTTTGTCTTTCTTTACAAAATCATTGTTGTAAACCGTTGTTCCCCTTTGTACCCTCCTACATCGAAGAGTTTAATAATGACCATAAAATATGTCTAATTTAAGCAGAGAAACAACAATTACGCTTTTCCACAACCGTGTTTACAAGATCTACAAATTAAGCGTTTTAAACATCATTAATTATATGAAACTTTATAATTCTTTATAATTATATTATCACTCCGTAACTTCAAGGACATAATTTTTACTTCTTAATTTTTAAATCATTTTGCAAAGGCTGTAATTATCTTCATTTTTACGCGTGTGAGATGAGACCAAACTGCTTATGATTTGTCTTTATTCAGTATTTAATATGGTGATAAGGATGATGAGGTGTTGATGATGGTAAGGTGATGAAATGATGAGGTAATGTGGTGATGAGGGAAGTGATATAAACTGTATATACTTCGTTTAGTTGAAAGTTGTTTTAATGGTATGGAAAAGAAGTCGAGTTTGAACAGTTTTGAATTCGTGTTTGAAAGAAAGATTACTTTTTACTGGATGCTATTCCCATTCCAATTCGCTGTCCGAAAGTGGGAATACTGAAAGGGAGAAAAGTTAAAACGAGGACTGTGATGGAGTTGCAGGCCCGAGTAGTATGAAAAAAAATTTGACTTAAGGTGGGAAATCCAAAACAGGGAAAGGGAATTGACCGATTTGAGAACTGCCTTCTTTTAGATTCCCACTGAGATTTTTCATTCTTGGACGAAGGCTGAAATGGGAATGACCGAGATTGAGAAGAGTGATAAAAATTTACGTCTGTATCTCTTCTATGATCGAACGCAAATAGAATGAGGTTTACTCTTTGTTGCATAACTTCCACTTCACTGGTTAACGTCAAACGATTTTATTCCACCTTAGAGAAGACGCAACAAAAGTTAATGATTACTATTATTATTATTGACTGAGAAGGTATTTGTTTTATTGACAGTGAATTTCTATTTCCTTCACTTTGATTTAAAAAATTTAGTGCATAGTGATTATCCGAAGTCTTCAATTAATGTTCTGATAGAGGACTTGGTCTCAGTCACAGATTTGCAGATTTTTATGCTTGCTGCATTCTAAAGAGAAATTACATATCTCTTTTGTATAAATGAATCCAGTTCACTGTCTTGAAGCGTCTCTTCATAATTATCGATTTTCTTGCTCTGTTACAATTGAGGCCATCCTAGGAAGAAGTGGCTAAGCGACAAAAGTAAAAACGTCAAAAAAAGCAGTTAAAGTTGTATCAATTTGAAGGTGGCATAACTTTTGAACTTTTCAACTAATGAAGATACGTCAATGAAATATTTTGACGAAATATCTTCAAAAGATCAAAAGTTTTGTCACTTTCAAGTTTGGTACAACTTTAACCGCATTTACTGTCGTTTTTTTTTTACTTTTGTCGCTTAGCCACTTCTTTCCAGAAGGGATTCAATTGTTTTCTATAGTGATTTCAAATATTTTACCGTTATTTCGAATTTCTGTCATTACAGTTAAGTAACCTTTAATGAAATGTCCCTTTGAAATGTTTTAAGAGGTTTTAAAAAGTATGATTATTATTGCCTAGCTTTCTTTCTCAATCTAACTGGGAAGAATTAAAAGAAGGCATTGTTGTGCCGCTAACGAAGGTTTTTAATCCGTCTATTTCTGAGGGGTGCGTACCAGATAACTTCAAGTTAGCAAATGTAACACCTATTTTTAAGAAAGGCGATAAAGGGGCGGCGGGAAATTTTAGGCCAATCAGTTTAACTTCTGTTGAAGGTAAACTACTGAAATCGATAATTAGGGATCGAATAGTGAAACACTTAGAATTGCACAACTTGATTAGAAATACGCAGCACGGTTTTAGGCGAAACAAATCTTGTTTAACTAATCTTTTAAAAAATTTCCAAAACGCGGTTCAAATTTACGATAGTCATCGGGCGGTAGATGTAGTGTATTTAGATTTTCAAAAAGCGTTTGACACCGTACCACACAAAAGACTCGTTGAAAAAAACCAAGGTTCATGGAGTCAGGGGTGAAGTAATAAATTGGACAGAAGAGTGGTTGTGAGGTAGGAAACAGAGGGTGGTCATTGATGGAGCGAAGTCTTCTTGGGCTAATGTAGCAAGCGGCGTTCCTCAGGGTTCGCTATTGGGCCCCTTGCTTTTTCTTATTCATATTAACGTTCTAGATGTCGGCCTAGTGAGTACAGTTTCAAAGTTTGCGGATGATACGAAGTTGGATGGTAGGGCGATAAATGACGAAGATAGAGGTAAAATCCAGGAAGATGTGAATAAAATCGTAGATTGGTCGATCACATGGCAAATGAGATTTAACGTCGATAAGTGCAAAATTTTACATATAGGTTCACGTAACGGTAATTTTGTGTATAGTATGTCAGGGAAGGAGTTGGCAAACATAGATCAGGAAAACGATTTCGGAGTTATAGTCACTGGTGATTTAAAAGTAGCGAAACAAAGTACAGCAGCGGTCAATAAGGCGAACAAAGTGCTAGGTTTGAGAGCTAGGAATTTTGAGTACAAATCACGCAACATTATTGTTCCTCTTTATAAGTTATTAGTTAGACCTCATTTGGAGTACGCAATCCAATTTTGGAACCCGCATATGCACAAGGATGTAGACAAAATTGAAAGAGTTCAAAGACGAGCAACTAAGATGATTCCGTCGCTTCGGTCAAAGTCGTACGAGGATAGGCTTAAGCAGTTAAAATTGACTACACTTGAGACTAGGAAGCTAAGGGGTGACCTAATACAGGTTTTTAAAATTATGAATGGGTTTGATATCATAAAGAGAGATAGCTTTTTCGAAATAGCACAGTATAGTAGAACTAGAAATAACAGGTGTAAGCTGACAAGTAGAAGGTTCGAGGCAGCAGCCGCCAAAAACTTTTTTACGCACAGAATAGTAAACAGTTGGAATAGTTTGCCGGTAGAAGTAATTAGTAGTACGTCTATAAACGTGTTTAAAAATCGATTAGATACATATGTTGATAGATTAAGTATAGTTTTAGGTAGTAAAATTAAGGTTTTTATGGTTCGGAACCCACGTAAAATTGTAGGTCCCTTCCGCCACCACGGACGACATGGGCAATACACAATCACAAACACGGTTAGGTAGACTAGCCATGAATAGACCCTAGCGTCTTTGCTGGTCTGAAACATTATAACAAAGAATTATTGATTCATAAGAGAAAATCCCTGATTTTTTTATACAATACTTTGAATGACTAATTGGTACTTACGTATTATCGGGACTACCAAACTGTTTATTATGTATTTTTGCTCTCGTCATTTTCGTTTAAACTAACGAAAATATCACAACTTAACCTAACCAATCATCAAGGGCGTACAGTTGACCTAACCGGGCATTTAGTTGACCTAACCGGGTATTCAGTTATTCAGTTGACCTAACTGGACATTCAGTTGACCTAACCTGGCATTCAATTGACCTAACAGGTTAATATTGGTTATTTCACCTAAATATCTTCTGATCTTTTCGTATTAGGCACTCACTGTCACATTTCAGGCAAGTTAAGGATGAAAGAATAACGCCGTAATTGATAAAAACATCCAGTGCTTTGTCTTCATCTAGTATTATCGGGAGTACCTACGAAAAACACATTTTCTGAAAAAAAGGAGATTTTAGGTTAGGTTAGGTTAGCTACGAAAAACAAAATAAAACGGAAAATGCCCGATTTGGTCAACTGAATCCCCGGTTAGGTCAACTACACGCTCTTGATGATTGGTTAGGTTAAGTTGTGATATTTTCGTTAGTTTAAAAGAAAATGACGAGAGCAAAAATAAATAATAAACAGTTTGGTAGTCCTGATAATACGTAAGTACCGACTAATTATTTATAAAATAAGTAAAATTTTACAATTTTTTTTGTTACAATACTTTTAATATAAAATAAACAATTGTGAAATTGAACTATCTATTTTGTTTAATTTAGCCCTTAAGCTTTAAGCTTTACTGGGCTCTTAATTAAAGCTAAAACATCGCTTCCTAGATATTTATGATTAATAATATATATGAATAAGAAGTATTAATTAATTTCAAATACGTAAATAAACTAATAGTTGAAAATTACATTTTGTGGTTTTGAGGTTGTTTATTACGAAAGGAGGAATATAATTTACATTTTATTCCATCGCTTTGCAAAAAATAAAAGGCTCTTTTGTCGCCAAGTCCCAACATCGCTTCAACGAGGTTAAGCGACCATGGGGCTGCTTAGTAGTTGAATGGATCCACATCCACGACATCCAGATGGTGTAATGACTCCCAGATGGTTCAGATCCCATGTAAAGCTGTAGGTCCCCTCCATCACATGACCTTTCCCATTACGAAGGAGTTTAACAACTGTCACTTCTTTTTTATGCAGGAGAGAGGGATCAAGGGTGAATGCACGCAAAAATGTCCCCCCCATACATAGGAGAAAAAGGAGAGGTCTCCGACGTTGTTAAAAACTATAGCTTTTTTTTAATTTTAGAAAGAATATGTAGTGTATAAGATGCATGTATGTGTTGTGTAGTGAGGAATAGAGGGAGAAGCGTGTTTGAGAGCATGCTGGACTGATCACAAGGTAGATGAGACACGGAAAAAAGGTTAGCTAAGGAGGACAGTGACAGGAGAAATGGGAATCCCAGCACTCCCTGTCTCCTGCCAAACGTTTCAACCCCCCCCCCCCCCCCCCCGAGTACTTCCCTGGTTGATTGGTGTCTACAATCTCCTTGTTATTATTATGCTGAAAGTAGAAATTAAACTAAGTTAGTGTTACATGAAAACAAGCACATTTGAAAACAAAAGAAGCGTCAACATTTATAGTGGCCTGTTGGAACCTATAGTCTTATTCCATCGCAACTCTGTACTTGTGTGACTGACTATATACAGGGTGAGTCACGACGAAATGTCATAACTTCGGGAGCTTACAGCTGAGGTTATTCCCAGTCATAAATGTCATATGAACATAGGTCCGATTCTTAACGGTTATGTAGCTATGGATGTTTGAATTTCAATCATGCTCATGCGTGACCTTGAACTGAATTTACAGTTACGTGCAGTTGATGTTTTGTGCGTTCAGTATGCCTTTTACATTTTCAAATGCCGAATATGCCGATATAGTGTATGTTTACGGATTTTGCGATGGAAATACTACTGCTGCTGTCGCTGAATACCAGCGACGTTTTCCAAATCGAAGAATTCTGGATCGACGAGTGTTTAGCAACGTTTTCCGGAGATTGCGAGAGAGCGGTTCATTTCCTAGCGTTACTGTCTTATCTGAGCGTCCAGTGCAACAAGATGTGGCTAAACAAGAAAACATTATTCAGATGGTACAGCGGTGTCCTCATGTTAGTAAGCGAAGGATTTCCACACGTCTTAGAGTTCTTTAAACAAGAGTATGTAGAACGTTACACGAAGAAGGCATGTATCCATACCACGTACAGTGCGTTCAGCACCTCTAACCTGGGGATCGTGCTCAACGGCTGGAATTTTGTAATTGGCTCAATGCCGATCGACACTTGCATCGATACGTCTTGTTCTGTGATGAGGCTCAATTTACTCGCGACGGTGTCAACAACACGCAATTCACATGTGTGGTCAGGAATGAATCCTCATACCATTGTGGAAAGTAATTTTCAACATCGGTTCAGTGTCAATGTGTGGTGTGGTATTCTCTCCGGTCAGCTGATTGGTCCGTTTATCTTCGAAGGTGGTCTTACAGGCATAATTTATCTACGATTTCTGCAAGACGAACTGCCGCCACTGTTAGGAGATGTGCCTTTGGCAACACGATTGCGCATGTACTTCCAACAAGACGGAGCTCCTCCCCCATTTTAGCCGTGCAGTGACAACGCATCTCGATGATTGCTTCCCTGGTCGATGGATCGGTCGTGGTGGTGCACAAAATTGACCACCCAGGTCTCCGGACCTAACACCTCTAGATTTTTATCTGTGGAGGCGCATGAAAGAGCTGGTGTACCAGAAAAAAGTGGAAACACGAGATGCATTGCTTGCTCCGTCGCATTTTAGATGCTGCAGCCCTCATAAAGGACAATCGTAATGAACTAATACGAGCTACACGCGCGATTCACAGACGAGCCGCGATGTGTATTGAGGCTGAGGGTAGTCATTTGGAACAGTTATTGTAAATTCATGAATAAAATCTTTAGCTGCTATTTGTTCGCTTATTCTTATTTTCCAACATCCAAAGCCCCATAACTGTTAAGAATCGGAAGTATGTTCATAAAAATTTTTTGACTGGGAATGACCTCAGCTGTAAGCTCCCGAAGTTATAACATTTCTTCGTGACTCACCCTGTATATATAAAATTCTGTAAGAGAATTTTTGCTTTCCTCATTCATGAAAGTTGCGATTCTGGATTCAAGTTGGTGAAACGGAATTAATGAATTTAATACGAGCATTCTGATACAAAAATTCTCTGCCTGGCAACCTTTCACCAGCTACAAACAAGATTTAACCTTGATTTTTGGCTCTCTTCTTCCTCTATAGGGACAGGGACCGTTTCGACGGGCATTCGCCCTTGCCTCCTCCTTCCTGCATAAAAAAAAGATGACCACGTGTTATGCTTAATTTTAGGTGAATGAAAAATTATTTGAAAGTACAGTATACACTGTAAAATATTTTAGGCTAACTTACAGAAATAATCTGGCGTCAATATACAGGGTGTACATAAAGTCAGGATCTATTTTTGTGAAGCACTTGGAAATTATATGGTATGGAATTCAATCATAAAATGATAAAGTGGTAACATTTATTAAATAATTAAGAGTAGGATTCGACGTGACGCCCATCAGTATCCCTGCACAGCTCAAATCGTTCCGCACATTTCTAAACACATTCTGGAGCATTTGCGGGGTTATGTTTCTGCAGCAGTTCGTATACGTACGTAAGTTTTTCAAGACTCGTAATCTTCGTCTGATAGACGTGCGATTTGATAAAGCCCCATGCAAAGAATCTAAAGGGTTAAATCTGGTGATCTCGCTGGCCAAGGTCTGTTGCTTCCGCGTCCGATCCAGCGATTTGAAAACGTCCATTTAGATAATCCTGAACAATTTTGGCATAGTGACAAGAGCACCATCATGTTGATAGACGACGGGGATAGGATTGTTAGTACCGTCGTCTATCAACATGGTGTGCTCCTTGTCACTATGCCAAAATTGTTCAGGATTATCTAATGGACGTTTTCCAAATCGCTGGATCGGACGCGGAAGCAACAGACCTTGGCCAGCGAGATCACCAGATTTAACCCCTTTAGATTTCTTTGCATGGGGCTTTATCAAATCGCACGTCTATCAGACGAAGATTACGAGTCTTGAAAACTTACGTACACGTATACGAACTGCTGCAGATAACATAACCCCGCAAATGCTCTAGAATGTGTTTAGAAATGCTGCGGAACGATTTGAGCTGTGCAGGGATACTGATGGGCGTCACGTGGAATCCTACTCTTAATTATTTAATAAATGTTACCACTTTATCATTTTATGATATGATTGAATTCCATATAATTTCCAAGTGCTTCACAAAAATAGATCCTGACTTTATGTACACCCTGTATTACTTTAAAATGGCGTTTATGTTTTTGTTTTCATGAAATACTTGCAGGGTTGTTCTGTGAAATAAAAAAGGTTTGTTGGAAGAATAAATATAATCTATTAATTCATTGAACGTTAATTAAATGTGTTCCGTTTGTTTAAGGACATGGTGTAAATATACCATTTTTTCCGTTAAAGGAAATAGTGTTTAGTTTGTTGGAAAACATTTACGATGGTTTATTTATTAACATAAGTTCTGCGTTTATACATACTAGCAAAAATACCCGTCCTACGGTTTGGGACTTGGTTTATTTTAAGAAAATCTTGAAATTTAAGTGCTTCGTGTTTTAGCATATTAATGTTTTTGGGGATAAATTGGAATAAATTTTTTTAGGGACACCCGATATGAAAAAAAAGTTGCTAAAGGTACTCCAGGGATACCACAGAGTGTTGTCGCAAAGTTTCATGAAAATCGGTCTAGCCATTTGGGCTTGAAAAGGAGACAGACGGACATGCGGTGAATTATGGTATTGATTAAATGAAATATTTTAGGTGAAAAATTATGTTTTGCATTTAAAAATTTTATATTTAGAAGAAATAAAATGTGCGTCTTTGAAACTAAAATAATTAATATTAAATTAAATCAATTGATTTGTTGTATAAAATATATTAATCAAAGAAACTTTTTTCCTTTTAAAATTATGTGTAATTTTCGTTTAAAAAATACTTCTTTTTAAGATAAAGAAACTGATATTTACGTTAAAAAACTTTCAAATAATTATTTTTATTCCAAAATTACATTTTGCTTATTATAACTAAAATACAGGACTATCATACTTCGAAGGCGGTGTGCAGTAAAACCCGCCATGTTGACAGGTATGGCTGACAAGTAAAAAGTTCACAAACTTTTACACAAATAAACTTAAATTAAAAAAATTATTTACGAAAAAAAAAATCTCTGTTTAGGGAACTTTAAAGTCTCTTCAGTCTTTCGCACCCAAACAGTACTGCCATGCTGTACCTACATTATGACATCAGACTATTTTCCCACTTTCAAAATCTTTCAGCCGTGATCCATATGCCATTTACTTATGAATACCACCTGTAAATGGTACCAGAGTAAACTTTATTATTTCTTTCGACTACAGGGCAGGTCTCTAAACAGCTATATGCAGAAACCTTCGGATATATAATATGTAATATGATTTCAGAGAAAACATAAGTAATGCAATTCACATAACAAAAATGTTAGCGAATTGTGGCAGCAAAATTATCATTTAATTACATATTTTAAATTATAAAATTTCTGTTTTTTAAACTTCACCAAAATCATAGATTATTGTTTCATGAAAATGCATTGAATAATGTTCCATAAAATTTACCAGTTTTACACTTATTGCAAGTAAATTAACTATATATATATCAAAGCTATTGACTTCTCCTGAGGGAAACGGAGCTTACAGATGAAAAGAAGGACTAACACAACAGCAAACATTTTCATTTATTTTTTATACTTCAGACGTTTCGACAAATCTTTTGTCATCATCAGTGAATTATGTCTTAAAACCTTAAAACAGAAATGAGAATAATGAAAATTACATCAATACAAAAGAAAATTAAAATCATTAAAATTACATCAATACAAAAGAAAATTAAAATCATTAAAATTACATCAATACAAAAGAAAATTAAAATCATTAAAATTACATCAATACAAAAGAAAATTAAAATCATTAAAATTAAATTAAATTAAAATTATCTCACCTGGTAAATACACAATGTTTACGTCAACCTCCATATTTGACAGAAACTGAAAGAACAATGTATGGTCAGTTAATTAGAAGGTAAGATATGTCTATGAAAGTTGGTTGGTTGGTTAGAAGAGCTGTAATTTGTAAGATGAACTATTATTGTTAATGGAAGGTTTGTTTCTATAGATGTACAAAGATTCTAAAATTCGGAGTTCTCTAAGGTTATTGGAGCTAGTTAGAATTTCGAAATGAGTTTTGTGAAGGGGATGGTTGTTTTCATTACTATGGTTTCTAAATGCGGATTGTGGTGGGCTACTGAGGGGACGGTTGGTACGGACTGATATACAAATATACAAATATAAATATATATAAATATAAGATTAGTGCTATAGTAACATTATTAACAAGAAGTTACCGAATTTGTTCAGATTACTTTTCATTAAACGAAGTTACATTTTTAAGACAGTACTTTATTAATAATTACTTTTTCACAACCAATTAAAGAAATTTTTAAATAACACTTTTAATACTAAACTCCCCATAACTACAGTACAAAAAGAAACCAGATATATTAAATTACCTTTTTATGGTTATTTATCATTGCGTATTCGAGGTGAAGTGTCCAAACTGCTCAAGTCTAGTTATCCCCAAATAAATTTTAGATTCGCCCTCGTCAACCCACTTAAATTATCAATTTTTTAAAGTTCAAAGACAAATTCCCCCAAAACTGTATGCCCTAATGTTGTTTTTTAAATACACTTGCGAAAGCTGTAAGGATGCGTATATTGGCAGTACTCAACTCCAACTGGAGGTACACCTTTCTCAACATTTGGGCTTATCAGTGCTTACCAACCGTCCCCTCAGTAGCCCACCACAATCCGCAATTAGAAACCATAGTAATGAAAACAACCATCCCCTTCACAAAACTCATTTCGAAATTCTAACTAGCTCCAATAACCTCTCAGAACTCCGAATTTTAGAATCTTTGTACATCTATAGAAACAAACCTCCCATTAACAATAATAGTTCATCTTACAGATTACAGCTCTTATAACTAACCAACCAACTTTCATAGACATATCATACCTTCTAATTAACTTATCATACAGTTTTTTTTCAGTTTCTGTCAAATATGGAGGTTGACGTAAACATTGTGTATTTATCAGTTGAGGTAATTTTAATTTAATTTAATTTTAATGATTTTAATTTTCTTTTGTATTGATGTAATTTTCATTATCCTCATTTTTGTTTTAAGGTTTTAAGACTTATAATTCACTGATGATGACAAAAGATTTGTCGAAACGTCTGAAGTATAAAAAATAAACGAAAATGTTTGCTGTTGTTTGGTCCTTCTTTTCATATATATATATATATATATATATATATATATATATATTATATATATGGGAATGAACTCAGAATGGTCTCCCGAGTTTTTTATGGTACACACAGACCGTGCATGGAACAAGGAACTTTTCTGGGATAATTAAATCCACTATAGTCCGAATAAGTAATGGTAAATGACAAATACCATAGTTTTTCTTTTTCATGATGCTAGCCCGACGTGGGCAACGGGTCACTCGCAAAGAGGTCCCATAAATTTCGCTTCCCTCACCAGCTATCTGCAAAGCAGACAGGATCCAGCTTTGGGACATGGATCTAGGGTTTAAAGCAGCCTAGCCCTGATACATTTAGAACCTCAATATAAGCAAAAGACTCGCTGTCTTCACGTCAGATTGAATACACCAAAGAAAAATGGGTAACTATTATATTTTAGCCAAAAAACAAAACTTAAACCTCCCACTAGGCTACCCAGGGTACCCATTTATCTACCAACCACTTTCTTTATTGTGTGAAAGGATGAACAGCTGGGTTTTGCTGCGCGCCGCCTGCCGTTACCGGGTCTCGATCCCGGGGCCGATGGATTCGTAGTCAGCGCCCAAACTATCATACTACACTACCGTGGCGCATTATATATATTATTATTATTAGCATTATGAGCATTATATATATTATATATATAAAAGGTAGAGTTAAAAAGTTTGTGAACTTTTTATTTGTCAGCCATACCTGTGAACATGATGGGTTTTACTGCACACCGCCTTCGAAGTATGATAGTTCCCTTCCGCTGTCACACATTTCTGCCAGCGGCCGTACTACTGCTGGAAGTACTCCTGCAGGCCTTTTCCTGCGACCTCCTTAAGTGCCGCCGTCATAGCTTCTGTTACCTCATCTACTGACTGGAACCTGGGTCCCTTCAAGAAGGCTTTCATTCTTGGGAACAGGTAGTAGTCGGCATGGGCGAGATCTGGAGAGTAGGGAGGTTGTGAAACCACAGTGAAGGCATTCTTGGTCAGATATTCCTGTACCAAAAGAGACCGATGAGCTGGTGTGTTGTCATGGTGGAGCAGCCAGTTTCCAGATTCCCAAAGATGAGGACGTTTACGGCGGGTAGCTTCTCGCAGACGGCGAAGGATGTCTATGTACATGGTCTGGTTGACGTTACGCTCTTCCGGTATGAACTGGTGAACGACGCCTTGGATATCAAGGACACCTTCGGCATCACCTTCCCCTTTGAGCGGTCTGCACGAGACGTCTGCTTTCTGGATGATGAAGGTAGCTTTCAGTACGAGACTTAATGTTTGGATTGTGGATCGAAAAGGTAGCCGCACGTTTCATCGCCCATGATAACCATGTTCAGAGTACCTGGATCATTATCGACTCTGTCAATCATGTCCCAACTAATGAGGGACCGTTCTTCACGATGATCCTCTCTGAGATTTCGTGGGACAATGTGGCCACACACTTGATGCATGTTAAGGTAATCGTGTAGAATTTAATGGTGCGTGCCATGTGACACACCAACGATTTCGGCGGCTTCGTCAATAGTTCGTCTACGGTCCTGTCGGATGATCTCACAAACACGTGCAATGGTCTCCTCATTACGAACTACCGCTGGCTTTCCCTCCCGCGGGTCATCCTCCAGCGATTGTCGGCCGTCCTTGAAACGCCTAAACCATTTGTACACTGCACTCTGACACATGGCCTCTTCCCCGTAGGCTTCCCTGATCATGTTGTAAGTTTTTGAGGATGTCTTGCCCAGTCGTACACAAAACTTAATGTTCGCTCGCTCCTCAAATTGCGACATCCTGCAGCGCCGAGTTCTGAAAATAACAAAATTCGTCAAACCGAACAGACAGTAGTGCCTTCCACGCTCTCTGCACACTGACTGAGTACGCCCGCCAGACCGAGTCTCTGCCCACATCTTTCCTACATATCCGCACATGCGCAAACATGAAGACTCAAAACAAGTACTGAGTCGTTTGGTGGCTGTTAAAAAAGTTCACGAACTTTTCGACTCTGCCTTGTATATGGAGTGATCATGTAAATTATATCGTGAAAAAGATTTCAAGGAGCGTTGCTATAGTGTTTAAACTTAGAAATGTAGTCCTTAAATAAGTTTTATTGACTCTTTATCATACTCTTGTTCTTCCTCCGCTAACAACGCATTAAATGGTATCTTTGTCATCCAAAAACGAGCAATAAGGTGATGCTGATTTCCTTGATCACTCTAGTGCATTATTTAAAGAGCTAAACCTACTAAAGCTCAACGATATAACCAAACTGGCACATTTTATTTTTATTTACAAGTGTAAGAACAAAATCATTAATTTGCAATGGGTAAATAGATATTTTGTAACTCATCAAGAAATCCACTCGTATCAGACCAGAAATAGATCAAAGCTTGTTATACCTCAATTTAGATTGTCTTCATCTCAAAAACTACCCATTTTCATTGGATTGAAACTATGGAATGACTTGCATGCCGAGATAAAAAATATTGTGAATGTAAATTTGTTTAAAACCAAGTTGAAATCCCGATTAATAATGGCATACTAACAAAAATCTAGGATTAATGTCCACTAATATTGTTTAATATTGTAATACATGTTTTAATTATTAATAATACTTATTTACTTATTTATTTATTATCATTAATTAATAACAACTAGTTGCTTATTTTTAATAAGAGCCCAGTAAAGCCTAAAGCTTAAGGGCCAAATTAAATAAAATAAATAGTCGAGCTTCAAAAAAATAAAAATAAATAAATAAATAAATAAATATATATATATATATATATATATATATATATATATATATATATATATATATTTATTTATTTATTTATTTATGCAGGAAGGACAGGCCAAGGGCAAATGCCCGCAAAGGAAGAAGAGAGCCAAAATCAAGGTCCGGGGTTTTCGAGATGCCTAGACACTCTTGCGTTTGAAAGATAGAAGGTCATAGACAGGAGGAAAGATGGGTTGAGGAAGATTGTTCCAGAGTTGACCGGTTGAGTAGATGAAAGACTGAAAATACCGATTAACCCTTGCATTAGATAGCTGGACAAAAAAAGGAATGAGAAAGTGTAGAAAGTCTGGTACTGCGTGCTCTCCTTAAAGGAGGAGGCATGCAGTGAGAGAGTTCAGAAGAGCAATATCCGTTATGATAGCGATAGTAAAGAGAGAGTGAGGCAACATTACGGCGAAGAGAGAGAGATTGGAGACAATAAGTAAGAGGCGAAGAAATGATGAGACGAAAAGCCTTTGATTGCACCCGGTCAAGTACGGCTATGTGGGTTGAACTACCCCACAATGAGAAGCAAACTCCATACAGTGGCGAACAAGACCCCTGTACAGAGACAGCAACTGAGTGGGGGTGAAGAAACCGCGGAGGCGTTACAGCACACCTAACCTCTTGGAAGCTGTTTTAGAAAGAGAGTATATGTGATCCTTCCAGGAAAGATCACGAGAAAAGATCACATATCATATATATATATATATGAATTTTACATAAAATGTCTGTAATTTTACGGGGTTAAACTACTTTCTGCAAGTAAAATCCAAATGCATCTCTCCTTTTTAATTTTTGTGTTTTTTCACCTCTCAGCATATGCTAATGTTTTATCGTCGAAGAGAACAAAAACATCCATACTACACTCACTTCAGAAGATATAGCCCAGTGCTAAGGTTCAACGTTGTTTTACGGTTCTCATTTTCCACACGAGTGTATTTTTAACTGTCTTTCGAGATAGGTAGCAACTCAATGTGTCTCTCCATGTGCCATTTTCCAAAGAGTCATTAAAATAAGGAATTTCCAAACTGCCATTTAAGCTGTTTTTCCAAGCTGATCACTGAAATATTTTAATATTCTTCAGTTTGAAATTATACATCAGAGTGATTTAATATCTTTCCTTATGGAGCTGAATAAAGTTTGTTGTAGTTAATTAGCTTTACACTGAACGTCAAGTTGGGGTATGTTACTATCTATCCCGTAGCAGCTGCATGGTCCATCTTTCTACGTGAATCTCTTTCGAAAGGATCATCTGCGCCTAATTTGCATAAGGGCTTTCCCAACCAGCATTTTGAACCATTTTCCTGATTTTAATGAGCCTGAATATATTCTCCAGTGCAATAAAACGGCTCTCAATATTAAGCTTAATCTCCTACGATGCTTTCCAGCTACGACAATGAAAAACTAATAATACATTAACTAATTAATTACTCTTTAAATGGACCATTATACCATTCATAAATTTGAGTCTACTGCATTGTTGTTCTCCTATCCGAAATCGAGATATTACAGCAAAGCATATCGAATGACTTCAGATCATTTCCTGTTTACAGAATATACAATAGAATACCAGAACGTGTGTAAACTTTACATAAATGCATTTGAGAAAGCAATACGATTCTAAATATATTGATTTACTAAATCTGTCATTATTTATTGATTTATTTTATTAAATCAAAAACTATGGAAATATTAGTTATATTTTAATATAAGTAAAAGTAGATTAAAACATTTCACATTGAAGCTATAGTTTCTCAAGCGATTTGTACACAGACTTTTTTGTCTTCAGTTCGAGTCTCCGCTCAGCACTCAGATTTCAGCAATTAAGATATTTCTCTGGGTCTTCCTTGGTGAGATAATGGTTCGGATCCAACGTAAAGATGTAGGTCTCCTCCGACATAAGACCTTAGATGTTACGAAGGAGATTAAACAACCGTAATTGTTGTTCTTATTTTGTTTGAATTAATGTGACAAAATTAAACTGCCTTATATATTATTACATCTTTGTTCATATATAGGGTGCTGCAAAAATCGTGACGGTTTTTTTTCAGGGTTTCAGGATTTTTGGTTGGCAAACCTGAACCAGAAGAGTATTCGCAGAAAGTTAATGGAATATGACTTCCTCGAACACTGAAAACTCTCGAGGCAACGATGATATGATGTAATGATAAAAATATGAATACAACGGTGATACAATGTGATAAAAAGAAATCTTAAAAAAAAAAAAACTTTTGCCACACCCCTTAGTAGTTTTAGAAATGTTTACCTAAATTCAGTGATTTTTGTATTTTACGCTCGCTTAACTTTTACATTATATTGCGTTAATTAGTTTGATTACTGACGTGAAACGAATTTGAACTGTTATTCATATATATACACACACATTATTTTTCATTTATCATTCAACAGTGCTACAGGGACAAAACAATAGCTCGCAAGAGTTTTGGCATTTAATATCCCGTCAAATGGAGGATTTCATCTCTGTTAACACTGTGTACAGGGCACTAAACTTTGAACTTGAGGTACAATAAATTTTGCTTTACAAGCTGCAGTTAGCAGTTAAGAGATAACAATTACTGAAACATTTCCTCTATAGTTTTATGTCCAACAGTTTATTTAACCAAAGAACTATATATATACATATACACAGTGACTACACACACACACACAGTATATATATATATATATATATATATATATATATATATATATATATATATACAGGGCGTCCCAAAAAAATGTATACACACTTTAAATAATTATAAAGGCAGTGTTTATTAAAATACATTTCATTTTCAAAATGTAATAGAATCTACAGACATTATTTAATTGTTTTGTCAACGCCTGTTTTCAAACTGACGTCCGTTCTGGTCCAGGCACTGCTGATAACGCGAAGCAATGGAATCACAAACATCACGAAACATTTCGTTTGGTATTTGTGTGCATTCTCGTTCAATGGCTGCTCTCAATTCAGCGACTGTTGCTGGTTTTATAGCGTAGACTTTGTCTTTTAAGTATCCCCATAAAAAAAGTCTAGTGGTGTGAGGTCTGGTGAACGCGGAGGGTATTCTACGAAACCCCTTCGTCCAATTCACATCCACATCGTGCCAAGTACCACTCGCAATACTCCACTCTTCGGTCCGGATCATCTTCATTAATAGCATGGACTAATCTTGGAATGTAACTTTTCCATTGACAGCGCTTCAAAATGCGTTGGACAGACGATTCTGAAATTCCTACCTCACGACTCGCTTGCCGCACAGATTTTCTTGGACTTTGGTGATACGTTTCCAGCACTCTTTCTTGCTTTGTGGGGCTTGTCGATGTCCGTGGTCTTCCGGAACGCTTCTTGTGGACATTCTGAACAGTTCCATCGGCTTCAAACTTATCTCTAATTCGAGTGATGGTAAGTCGCGTTGGTGGATCTGTTTGAAACTCCCTCCTAAACTGTCTTTGCACTTCAACTCCGTTTTCACACTTCCAGTAGCATTTTAGAATGAATTTCCTTTGTTCAAAGCTTAGTCTGACTGCCATTATTAATTCTAATGGGTTTAACTTGGAAAGAAAGAAACATCAATTGAGCTATCAGCTGTTAAAGTGTGTATACATTTTTTTGGGACGCCCTGTATATATATATATATATATATATACACACACACAGTGTATATATATATATATATCACACACACAGTGTGTATATATATATATATACAGGTTGGCGCAAAAGTCGCACATCATAGGAATTTTTAGTGTTGACTATAGTATTTTTTTCTTTCAGGTAGGAGATGGCTGCGAGATTAACAATAGACGAGAAGGTGAGCTTGGTTTTAATGCAAGGAATATCAGGTACTACAAATCGATGAACGGTACAGAATTTAAATTTTCTACCGATTCATCGATTTGTTCATTGCTACCCTCCCAACTCGTAGAGGTAATTCTAGAAACGAGAATATCCTAAAAGACATTATAAATAAAGTGTCGACCCTCCGGGATAATGAGAACAATATTACCTTCTACGTTACTAACTTCTATAGAATATCGGTAATCTCTATGGGTGATGTAGACGTTTCGGTGCTCCTCAAACAGTACAATGAGGTACAAAAGTCGTTAATTGAACTGAAACACCAACACGCGTTGTCAAATCAGAAAAATGTAATTTCGCTAGAACAATTTCGATCAGTTAAATGCGTTGAAAGAGACGCTCCTCCCAAACCCAAGTTACTCGGAAGTTGTTCAGCAAGTCAGAACCCCAAGCAGCGCGTCTGGCACCGAGGGAAACGAAATCCCCTCCCCCAACTCCTCCCCTGAATGTGGGATGGAAACGCAGCCTGCAGGGGAAGCGGTCAACCTCTCTCCTGTTCAGGAAAGGACTCCTGCTCCCGATTTCACAATGAGGAACAGGGACTGTCCGCTGCCAAGAGACGAGGCATCACTGCCCTCTTCCTTACCTTCGACTGCAGGGGAGAGGCGTTCGATTACTCAAACACCTCGCTCGGCCTGCAGTTCCTCCCCCTCCCACCGGATAAGGAAAGGCACGCGCGTCCGTCAGGATATAAACACCGCTAACAGACCCTCACCAAGCCACAGAGTAGGGGAGGGGCCTTCTATCCTCCCAATGCCGTGCCACCCATCCCCCAGTCAGGCGAACCCTGCCTCAGGGAGATTGAGGAAAGAGGACGGATGGGTCACAGTTAACAAATGCTCTTCACGAAGGATTCCTCAACCTGTCTTCGCATCAAGGCCACCGGTGAGGAATCTCACCCTCTTTGTGTCGCGAATTCAGCTCTCGAACGAGGAAAGCGATACAGGCATACCTCGCTTTACGAATTATTGCGTTCCCAGCGTCCAATCGTAAAGTGAGGCATCGTAAAGCGAGGCATTATTTCCCATAGGCTTAATGTTATATTAAGGGATACGTTCTTGGAACAAATTTATTAAAAAAAATCGCAAGAAAAGGTAATAAAACGATAATTTATGCAGCAATGGTTTAATGAAATGAAAAACAAAGCAAAGATATATGTAAAAAGACACAGAAAGTTTAATTTTTATTTGACTCACTAGTAGAAACACCTTCAGACGCACTTGTAGATGCAGTCGTGGATGGAGGACTCTTGAAAAATACGTAGTGAGCGCGAGAGTGAATCAATAACAACCTCTCACTTCAACGCAACGATACAAACTGACGATAAAAATGCTCCGCCAGAGTGAACAAACGCACGCACGAACGATATGTCCTTATTTTTGACGTGTCCGATTTATTTTTGACGTTTAATATTGTTTTTTTTAACTTTATTTATTTTTTTATTTCGTTTAAAATAAAATTCGTAAACCCGGGGTATCGTAAAGCGAGGCGTCGTAAAGCGAGGTATTACTGTATTCGACACATGGTGGAAAAAGTCTGTGGTGAACACAGTATATTGTTAGTTCATAAACTAAGCACAAAATCTCCGTATTATAACTCATTTAAAGTAATAATTAAAGGTGTAAATTGCAATTCAACCCGTACAATATGAGTCAGTGGCCAGACGGTATTATTGTTAAGGAGTTTATTCACTTTTCCAGGAGATTTGATAACAGGCAAAATAATAATAATAATAATAATAGGCGCCCTAACGATAATGCCTGAAATTTGTACTGTGTATAATAATAATCAAAAGAATAATAAATTTTCTATCAGTCATAGCGAATAACTTGTTGAAAATAGTCTCATATAACATAAGATCAGTGAGGAATTCAATTGTACATGTTCATAAAATCAATGACAGTGCAGATTTGATACTCCTGCAAGTCACTGACTACCTAAGCAAGACCTAAAATTCCTCTCTACCATCCATGATGACTTTATGCACCATGCGTCATCAGCAGTAGATTTGTCAGATGAATTAATGTACGGTAGGCCTTTTGATGGTGTTGCTTTCTTAATAAGGAAAAATTTGTCAAAACATAAAATTTTTAACGAGCGATAGTGTAAGGTTGTTAGGCATTGAATTACAAGTGAACAATGATTGCATATTACTTGTAAACTGCTATTCACCAAACAACAACGGCAATCTAGATGAATACATTGATTTACTGTACAAAATTAAGTCATTATCAGATAACCCTAAATATTCTCACTGTATAATAATGGGGGACTTTAACGCGTATGTGAACTCGGAATTCTTTGTAGAATTGGGTAACATGTGCGAGTAGGCCAAATTAAGTATAAGTGATGTAGATATATTAGGGATAACCAGTGGTAATTTTACATACGTTAGTGATATGAGTGGTACCACCAAGTGGATTGATCACTGTCTCAGTAATCTAAAGGATCGAATTGTTAGAGTTCATATTCTGCATGATTTCCTTCTTTCTGATCATAGACCATTAGAACTATTAATTAATTTTACCAATTAATGGACAACACGACATAACAAAACTCAATAGGTAAGAATAATCGCGTCGATTGGTCTAATGTTAATATGCAACAGAGAATAGAATACAAAGACAGAACAAGTCACCTCTTTAATAATTTAGAAATTTTGCATCTTGCCTGTAGTAATCCTTGCTCAAATGATTCTCACTGTAAACTCATAGATAGGTATTGTAGTAAGATAGTATCTCTGTTAAGAGAAGCAGGAAGCCCCCTGATTAAATCTTACAACTATTATACTAAGATTATTCCTGGATGGAATGATCTTATTGCCCCCTGAAGAGGGAATCAAAAGACGCCTATGATTTGTGGTGCTTTCATGGTAGACCCAGATTAGGCCCAGCATACATAAATATGTGTAGAAATAAGGGTCAGTAAAAGGCGGCCATAAGGCGATGTAAACAGGAAGAAGAGTCTATTCGAGCATCAAAAGCCTGTGAAGCTCACATAAATAACGATAATAGCAAATTTTGGAAATTTGTTAAGAATCAAACGGGTGTCAAAAGTGTCCTCCCTCCGACAATCGATGTGGTGTCTGGGGAGGATGAAATTGCAAAGCTATGGAAAAATCACTACCCAAACATTCTTAACAGGGTGAGAAGGGATAATCTTAAGATAGATTGCAGCGAAACGCCTGTGGGAGGGACAAGGAAAAATACTTCGATATCAGTTCCTGAAGTAAAGAGATTGATTAAAGAGTTAAAGACTGATTCTCCGTCAGGGGTAGATGACCTATCGAATGAGCACTTAAAATATGCCAATGACGTGGTATGTTTGCATATGTCATTGCTCTTATCAGCCATACTTGCTCATAGCTATATCCCTGCAGAGTTCATGAGGGTACATAACTATACAGGGTGTTTCAGGAAGAAAGGTCAATACTTCGGGAGGTGATAGTATCGGTCATTGTGAGAAAAAAGTTCATATGAACATGTGTCTAATTCTGAATGGTTATGGAGATAGAGCTGTTTGAATCTACAAATACAAAAGCATTGTTAATGGTAATCAAGAAAGAGAAACCAATTACTGTTTCTAACATTTAATGTTTAAACATGGGCATTTTGAATGGTATCAGATACAGAAATTACAAATTTGTTACACTTTACAATACGTTTTCGAAAATCCCGCCATCAACCTCAATGCACTTTGCAACTCGTGTGCGAAGATCGCGTGTTGTTCGTCTGAGTTGATCTTGACGTTCCTTTATGCGGGCAGCAGCATCCAAAATGCGCGCGAGCAATTCGTCTCGTGTATCTGCCTTTCTTTTGTAAACTTGACTTTTCATCTACCCCCACAAACAATAATCTAACGGAGAGAGGTCTGGAGACCTTGGTGGCCATTGAATGGGACCACCGCGGCCGATCCATCAACCAGGGAAAGTTTGATGTAGGTATTGCATCACCAGACGGGTAGAATGTGGAGGAGCTCCGTCATGCTGAAAGTACATACCAGCGCGTGTAGCCAAAGGAACATCCTCCAATAGTCCTGGCAATTCATTTTGCAGAAATTCTAGGTAACTTTGTCCTGTAAGACGATTCTCTAAAGTAACAGGGCCAATCAGCTGATCATCGATGATACCGCACCACACTGGCAGAGAAGCGATGTTGAAAATTTGTTTCCACAGTGGCATTTGAATTTTCGTCTGACCACCAATGAGAGTTACGAGTGTTGTTGATACTGTCACGGGTGAAAGTAGTTTCATCAGTGAACAGTATTAATCGAAGCAATCGGCGATTAGCATTTACCCAATGGCAAAATTCCAGTCGCATGGCAGCGTCTCCTGGTTGAAGGTGTACACGCTGTACACGATATGGATGCAAGCCTTCCTCACGTAATGTTCGCCATACTCTTATGTGTGGTACACCAAGACGTGTAGAAATTCTTCGTGAGCTAGTAGTAGGACTATGCTCTACCAACTGAAGAATGTTTTCCACTTCATCCAGTTCTTGTTGACCTTCACGTTCAGATGAAACATGAGCGCTGGGAAGTGTACGAATCTCACGCAATGTGTTGAAAACCCTGGTAAACACTCTTCGATCCGGAATTCTGTGGTTCGGAAACCGTCGACGGTATTCTGCAACAGCAGCTGTTGCACTTCCATCGCAAAAATCGTAGACATACACCATCTCTGCATATTCGGCATGTGTGAAGGTGTGTGGCATTCTTAACACTGCTTCAAACACCAAACAATGTCACTCACAACAGTCAGCTGTCGATTGGCTTATGTTACATGCTTACATTACAGCTTACATGTTCAAGGTTATAGGAGAGGGAAGGGGGAGGAAGAGCTGTGCGCGCATCAGATTCAAACAGCTCTATCTCCGTAACCATTCAGAATTAGACACATGTTCATATGAACTTTTTTTCTCACAATGACCGATACTATCACTTCCCGAAGTATTGACCTTTCCTCCTGAAACACCGTGTATATCTTGCCCTTGGTCAAAAATAAGTATGGAAACATTGTCCAGCAATAATTACAGGCCTATTGCTGTCGCTTCCTGCTTCTCGAAACTACTAGAAAAACTCTTGTTACTCCGATTAAATGATTACCGATGGACATCTAATCAGTTTGGTTTTAAAAGGTCCCACTCAACTGACCTGTGTACAGTATTTATGTACTTAAAGAAATAATATCTAAATACAATGACAGTAATTTAACTATTTATAGCTGTTTCCTAGATATAAGTAAGGCATATGATAGAGTGAACCACAATATTTTATTTAAAAAAATAGAAGACAGGACGGTTCCTATGTACAATTTGTACATATTAAATTTATTGAAATTTTGGTATTCCCACCAATCTTTTACCGTTAGGTGGGGCAATGTTTTGGCTCCCTTTGCTCTCTCCTATGCTGTTCAATGTGTATATTGACGAATTAATTGCTTCACATAATGAGGCAAAAGCGGGATGTTGTATAGATAACACAAGGATAAATACCTCAGTTTATGCCGATGATATGACGTTAATAAGTCCCTCTGTTTTTAAAGGTCTGGATCGGCTACTAAAAGTCTGCGAAGTGTATTCGCAGAAACATGATATTCTTTTTAATTTTACAAAAACTAAGGTTACGCAATTTCATCCTAAAAACTGTAATCAGCCAGCTGATTAAAATGAAAGGTGAAGTAATTGAGAAAGTACAAGAGTTTATTATATCACCAGCTCCTTGAGTGATGACTCAGATATAAGAAAATAATCTCGAAGCCTTTGTGCTAAAGCGAATATGACTATAAAGAACTTTCAGTTCTGTACAAGTGAAGCTAAAGACACTCGCTTTTGTACTTTCTGCAGTAACATATACGGACAGCAACTCTGGGTGAATTATAAAAAAATGTTCTGTCAGAACCCTAAATTTGCTGTACAACAGGTCTTTTAGACTTTTACATAAATTACCCCCGAGATGCTCAGCTACGCAAATGTTTGCTACCCGCCGCAATGTCCCGAGCTTCCCGGAGGTAACAAGACGTGTTCAATACAGTCTAATGCGAAGAATTAAAAAATCAACCAACCCGATTATCCAAGTTAGCCATGAGTCCTGCCGTTTGTCCTCGAAGCTATGGAATTCTTGGTATGAAAACGTCTGTCTGCAGCTCCACTTAACTTCGACATTACTGTACTATTTCTAATCAATTGTATATATTTCTATCTTTAGTATATGAACTGTCATTGTATTAATAATAAAAACCTTTTCATTATTATATATATATATATGATGAATAAAACCACGAAGGAAAGGAAACACAGAATGGTGCTCAAGCGCTTTCGTCTAATGACATCCTCAGGAACACTGAAGTACTAAAGAATTACAGAATATATATAGGTTACAGAAAAAAAAAAAAATATATATATATATATATATATATATATATATACAATAAACGGAGAAACAAACTTAAAGGATTGTGGGAGGGGCACACAGATTATAAAGGAAACAAACTATCGATTTTTAGCACAAGATTAAATGAATTGTTTCCAACCAATGTTATAGATAAAAAAATATACAAATTTATACTGGAAATGCCCGGGTTTTAGCACTCTGCTCTTTTGTATATAAAAAATGAAAATTTATCGATTTTTAGCACAAGATTAAATGAATTGTTTCCAACAATGTTATAGATAAAAAAAAAAAAATATACAAATTTATACTGGAAATCTGCCCGGGTTTTAGCACTCTACCCTTTTTTGTATATAAAAAATTGAAAAATAAAAGTTATAGGTTGGCATACAAGTTACCAAAGATTTAGCGTTCTACCTTTCTTATCTAAATCTGTTCTGAAGAATTCAAAACAACAGGATCGAGTTGAAAAAGACCTTTGCTTATGTTGAAGTTATTTGTAAGTTGGATAATGGCAGACTCAAGAATATTTCTATTAACAATTCATTATGTACTTCAGTGTTCCTGAGGATGTCATTAGACGAAAGCGATTGAGCACCATTCTGTGTTTCCTTTCCTTCGTGGTTTTATTCATCATAATTATTTTTCACGTGTTACTTTCGTGAAATAATTTTCATATATATATATATATATATATATATATATATATATATATATATATATATATATATGCATATATACCGAGTTTAACAGAATTCGCCCACAATAAGGTAATTAATATCTCATTTTCAGATATGGGTAGTGAGTTAACAAAAGCACCATAAGCTTAGGTATTGCACTTGCTTTAATTGTCAAAATTACTTTGACAAGTTTGGCTTTCGTTGATTTCGCACTTATATCTGTAAAAGGGAAATATCAATTACTCTATGGTGCGCGAATTCTGCTATCCCCTGTGCTGTATATTACTCTTGGTTCCGGAGGGCGCGAGCAGAAAGCAAACAAAGCATTAGAGAGAACATGTAGGTTTGATTATCATCACATGCAGATATTACTGTATGTACAATATATGGAATATATATACATACTGTGTGTGTATATATATATATATATATATATATATATATATATATATATATATATATATATGAAAATTATTTCACAAAAAAAATATGAATAATATTATGATGAAAAATAACCACGAAGAAAATAAAAACACACTTGATCACTCTTTCGTGTTTTATTTTCCTTCGTTGTTATATATACTGTATATATATATATATAATATATATATATATGATGAATAAACACGAAAGGAAAAAAGAAACACAAAGGGTGCTCAAGCGCTTTCGTCTAATGACATCCTCAGGAACACTGGAGTGAAAGGACAGATCAAGGCAATATATAGTACAAAAATAAACATACATACATACATATCATATATTATATACATATATATACATATATATATATATATATATATACAATACATATATATAGTAAGCATAGAAAAAAATTGTGGGAGGAGCAAACATTTATATGGTAGATGACACTTTTAGCACTTCAGCCGACATTCAATATAAATTCAAATGGCTTGTTTATGAAACAGGTCACAAAAGAATAAAGAAATAAAAATAAATATAAATATAAATTGAGAAAAATTAATTACAAAATAGTGCCTTAGTGATATATATGTCACAGCCTAAATAATCATAAAGAAAAAACAGGCAAATAAAAAAACCACAAATATATATACATACATATATATAATATATATATATATATATATAAAAAGACACTTTTAGCACTTTGGCCGACCTTCAATATAAATTCAAATGGCTTGTTTATGGAACAGGTCACAAAAGAATAAAGAAATAAAATAAATATAAATATTGTAAGTGGAGTCTACAAATCAAGCTCAAAAGGGAAGTTTTACAATCAATTTAATAGATGATGCAAATTGATATATATGTCACAAAGAATAAAGAAATAAAAAAAAAAAAAAAAAAAAAAATTAATTATTAAAAAAATAATAAAAAAATAATAATATAAATTGAGAGATAAATTTAAGAGAGGCACACCAATTTATAAGTGAAAAATTACCACATATGCATATTATAGTCACAAACGAATAAAAAAGTACAAGTAAATTAAATTGGAAAACAAAATGATGCCTAGATGATATATAAAGAACAATAAAATATATATACAACATATATACGGTATATATACGAAATATAAACGCAATATATACAGAATATATATATATATATGCATAAGGGAAAAAAATTACCAAATTTGTTTTTATAATTATTGTC
This sequence comes from Bathynomus jamesi, assembly GCA_023014485.1. NCBI lineage: Eukaryota > Metazoa > Arthropoda > Malacostraca > Isopoda > Cirolanidae > Bathynomus > Bathynomus jamesi. Next base: position 691,854 of record JAJOZX010000370.1, on the reverse strand, counting down.
TGAAAAAACGGTAGGTCGCAAAAGAATAAAAAAAAATAAATATAAATTGAAAAAATTACAAATAATACACGTACACATGTATACCCACATAACCAAATATATATACATACACACATATATACAAACACACACACACACACACTATATATATATATATATACAAGCTAGACCTTCACTAAATGAGAAATCATCGCGCAGAACCTTTGTGAGGTTGTAAGGTAAGGTAAGGTACATACACATATATATATATATATATATATATATACAGGGTGGGCGGAAAGGAGCTCCCTATTTTGGATTGGTAAAAAAATACGTATATTATCCATTTATTTCAGAAGAAATAATATGAAAAGGTAGGCATACATGGTAGGTTTTCTCTAAAATTCAATGTGGGCTCCAACTCTTTCCACCAGCTTCTGGAGCCGCCCAGGAATGGCGTCCACTGACTTTAGCAGGAACTCCGGCGGGATGGAGGACATGACTTCCCGAATTCGGTCCTCCAGTTCTTCCAATGTCCTCGGTTTGGTGCGGTAGACTTCTTCCTTTACCCACCCCAATGGGAGAACATCGACGATCTGATATTTATGCAAGATGGCGCCCCTCCGCACTTCGCTCTTGTTGTCCGTGAGTGGCTGGATGCCCACTTCCCTGGGCGTTGGATGGGTCGTCGTGGTCCACATCAATGGCCAGCCAGGAGCCCCGACTTGACACCGTGCGACTTCTTTCTTTTGGGGGTGGGTAAAGGAAGAAGTCTACCGCACCAAACCGAGGACATTGGAAGAACTGGAGGACCGAATTCGGGAAGTCATGTCCTCCATCCCGCCGGAGTTCCTGCTAAAGTCAGTGGACGCCATTCCTGGGCGGCTCCAGAAGCTGGTGGAAAGAGTTGGAGCCCACATTGAATTTTAGAGAAAACCTACCATGTATGCATGCCTACCTTTTCATATTATTTCTTCTGAAATAAATGGATAATATACGTATTTTTTTACCAATCCAAAATAGGGAGCTACTTTCCGCCCACCCTGTATATATATATATATATACATTTAACTGCATACATACATACATACATACATATACACACAAACATACATACATATACACACATATACATACAAACACATTTAACTGCAATGACCACACACATACTCACATACACATACATACATACACATACACGCATACAGCAAAAAATTGAAAAATAAAATTGTAAGAGAAACAAAAGACAAAACAAATTTTTTACCAAAGATTTAACAACCTGCCCTTTTGTTTAAATCCATTCTGAAGGAATTCAGAGCAACGGGATCGAGTTGAAACAGACCTTTACTCATGTTAAGGTTATTTGTAAGTTGAATTATAGCCGACTCAAGAATATTTCTATTAACAATGTTGCTAGAGTGAAACAAAACTGAAACATTATTCCAATCAATACAATGGGATAACTCTGACAAATGGACAAAAAGGGCACTGGACAACTGTCCCGTTCTAACGGAATATTGATGCTGTTTTACACGCGTTTGCAAATCTTTTCCCGTCTGACCTATGTAAAAGGAATCACATTGCTTACACCCAATTTTATAGATAATGCCTAAATTATTGGTAGGGCTATTTTTTACTATGATGTTTTCACAATATTGTTATATGAAAAAACTACACTGATATCCAAAAGTTTAAGTACATTAGCAATGCCTAAGAAGCCCGGGAAAAATGGAAGTACTAAAATATTCTTTGACAAGGTGCGAGTGTTATTATTCACACGATAGAAGGTTCGTTTAGCCTTATTAAGACAAGATTCCATGAACGCAGATGGGTAACACAACTCACTTCCAATACCGTTGATATTTTCCAATTCGGCATCGATGTATTCCGGACTGGCGATCCTAAGAGCGCGGAGAAACATTGAGGAAAATATGGCCTTTTTAATAGGGGTGTCATGTCCAGAGTAAAAGTGTACGTAGGACAAATTGTTTGTTTTTTTCCGATAGATACTAAACTTAAAACCCGGGCTATCCCTATGAACACGCACATCCAAAAACGGGATTGAGTTGTCTTGTTCCACTTCTAAAGTAAATTTAATGGAGGGGACTTGGTCATTTAACTGAAGGAGGAAGTCATCCAGGTCACGATTCATGGGCCAGATACACAAAATATCGTCGACGTACCGCAACCAAGGGATGCCAACCCCCAGGATTCTCGGAATGTAAGTAATTTCAAAAAACTCCATATAAATATTGGAGAGAAGGGGCGACAAAGGGTTGCCCATGGCCATCCCAAAAACTTGTTGATAATGCTCGCCATTGAAAGTGAATTTACAATCCTTGATACAAAGCTTAATAAGCTCCAAAACAGTGTGTGCAGGTAATGGTAAATCATAATTATGTAATTCTCTGGCGAGAAAGTCAAGCATATCATCAATCGGCACTTTTGTGAACAATGAACAAACGTCGAAACTGATCAATCTATCGTTGGTATTAATGCGAACATTATTCAATTTTTCAGTGAGATCCATGGAATTTTTTACGTGTGAATCAGAGACAGTTCCAAGAATGGGGGACAAAACATTAACAAGCCATTTGGAGAGTTTATAGGTAATAGAGCCCACCGAGCTAATAATAGGGCGCATAGGGTTACCCGGTTTGTGGGTTTTAATAAGACCATAAAGATAAGGCAGAGCAGGTGAAGTGGACAAAAAAAGGGGAATTAAATCCTTATGATCTTTGAGAATGCGTTTCAAGCCACTATTGAATGATTTGATGACATCATCCTGTGGGTTCTTCCTAAGTTTCACGTATGTGGCGGGGTCCTGAAGCAGCTCATTCATCTTTCCAATGTAATCCACTTTGTCCATAATGACTAAGGTGTTAGCCTTGTCTGCTTTAGTAATATGGAGCTCACTATTTTTTTAATTGTGAAAGGCTATTGCGGAAACGTTTAGGAAAGTTATCTTCGTAAGAAATATTCGCAGCACCATAGACTAGACCTTTAACTATGTTAACCAAAAACTGAGGAAGGTTACACTGTTTTTCAAAACGAGCAAGACTATGACAAATTTGTAAAGCAGTAGGTTTTTTAACAATATAAAAGGACATACCAAATCCAAGGGCACTTTTTGCATCGTCACTAATGTTTTTCGAAGAAAGGTTCAAAACACACTTTGAGCTTGCTTTTTTACTCCACTGACTATTTCGAATGAGACTTTTAATTTTGCGATCCAAAATGTTTCGAAGTGAAGAAGTTCTCCGACGCAACTCGTTGTAAATTTCATCAAACAAAGGTTGGATCCACGGTTGGGGAATAACAGTCAAAACATTACGTTTGGCAATGCCTAAATTTTTGAAGGTGGACCACTCATTTTGTCTGGTGACTTCAATATGTTTCTTTAAAATTACTCTGCTAAAGTTGTTGAACGGATGGTCGTCCATTTCTCTGAGGCGAATCGGAAGGAGGGACATGGGAAGGACCTGCTCCTCCAGACAATTAGTAAGAAACTTTCGTCGGATCCGAATTGCATGCCCCTTCATTAATGTAGAAGCAAACACCGACACAAACGGGGACAATAGAGGGAACAGCAAGGCGAAGGAACGCGTGGTGTTCATTATATGAAAAATTATTTCACGAAAGTGACACGTGAAAAGTATTTATGATGAATAAAACCACGAAGGAAAAAAGAAACACAAAGGGGTGCTCAAGCGCTTTCGTCTAATGACATCCTCAGGAACACTGGAGTGAAAGGACAGATCAAGGCAATATATAGGTTACAAAAATAAACATACATACATACATATTCATATATATATACATATATATATATATATATATATATACATATACATATATATAGTAAGCATAGAAAAAATTGTGGGAGGAGCAAACATTTATATGGTAGATTGACACTTTTAGCACTTCAGCCGACATTCAATATAAATTCAAATGGCTCCTCCCACAATTTTTTCTATGCTTACTATATATGTATATATTATATATATATATATATATATATATATATATATATATATATATATATGTATATGTATATATATATATGAATATGTATGTATGTATGTTTATTTTTGTAACCTATATATTGCCTTGATCTGTCCTTTCACTCCAGTGTTCCTGAGGATGTCATTAGACGAAAGCGCTTGAGCACCCCTTTGTGTTTCTTTTTTCCTTCGTGGTTTTATTCATCATAAATACTTTTCACGTGTCACTTTCGTGAAATAATTTTTCATATAATGAACACCACGCGTTCCTTCGCCTTGCTGTTCCCTCTATTGTCCCCGTTTGTGTCGGTGTTTGCTTCTACATTAATGAAGGGGCATGCAATTCGGATCCGACGAAAGTTTCTTACTAATTGTCTGGAGGAGCAGGTCCTTCCCAAGTCCCTCCTTCCGATTCGCCTCAGAGAAATGGACGACCATCCGTTCAACAACTTTAGCAGAGTAATTTTAAAGAAACATATTGAAGTCACCAGACAAAATGAGTGGTCCACCTTCAAAAATTTAGGCATTGCCAAACGTAATGTTTTGACTGTTATTCCCCAACCGTGGATCCAACCTTTGTTTGATGAAATTTACAACGAGTTGCGTCGGAGAACTTCTTCACTTCGAAACATTTTGGATCGCAAAATTAAAAGTCTCATTCGAAATAGTCAGTGGAGTAAAAAAGCAAGCTCAAAGTGTGTTTTGAACCTTTCTTCGAAAAACATTAGTGACGATGCAAAAAGTGCCCTTGGATTTGGTATGTCCTTTTATATTGTTAAAAAACCTACTGCTTTACAAATTTGTCATAGTCTTGCTCGTTTTGAAAAACAGTGTAACCTTCCTCAGTTTTTGGTTAACATAGTTAAAGGCCTGGTCTATGGTGCTGCGAATATTTCTTACGAAGATAACTTTCCTAAACGTTTCCGCAATAGCCTTTCACAATTAAAAAAAGATAGTGAGCTCCATATTACTAAAGCAGACAAGGCTAACACCTTAGTCATTATGGACAAAGTGGATTACATTGGAAAGATGAATGAGCTGCTTCAGGACCCCGCCACATACGTGAAACTTAGGAAGAACCCACAGGATGATGTCATCAAATCATTCAATAGTGGCTTGAAACGCATTCTCAAAGATCATAAGGATTTAATTCCCCTTTTTTTGTCCACTTCACCTGCTCTGCCTTATCTTTATGGTCTTATTAAAACCCACAAACCGGGTAACCCTATGCGCCCTATTATTAGCTCGGTGGGCTCTATTACCTATAAACTCTCCAAATGGCTTGTTAATGTTTTGTCCCCCATTCTTGGAACTGTCTCTGATTCACACGTAAAAAATTCCATGGATCTCACTGAAAAATTGAATAATGTTCGCATTAATACCAACGATAGATTGATCAGTTTCGACGTTTGTTCATTGTTCACAAAAGTGCCGATTGATGATATGCTTGACTTTCTCGCCAGAGAATTACATAATTATGATTTACCATTACCTGCACACACTGTTTTGGAGCTTATTAAGCTTTGTATCAAGGATTGTAAATTCACTTTCAATGGCGAGCATTATCAACAAGTTTTTGGGATGGCCATGGGCAACCCTTTGTCGCCCCTTCTCTCCAATATTTATATGGAGTTTTTTGAAATTACTTACATTCCGAGAATCCTGGGGGTTGGCATCCCTTGGTTGCGGTACGTCGACGATATTTTGTGTATCTGGCCCATGAATCGTGACCTGGATGACTTCCTCCTTCAGTTAAATGACCAAGTCCCCTCCATTAAATTTACTTTAGAAGTGGAACAAGACAACTCAATCCCGTTTTTGGATGTGCGTGTTCATAGGGATAGCCCGGGTTTTAAGTTTAGTATCTATCGGAAAAAAACAAACAATTTGTCCTACGTACACTTTTACTCTGGACATGACACCCCTATTAAAAAGGCCATATTTTCCTCAATGTTTCTCCGCGCTCTTAGGATCGCCAGTCCGGAATACATCGATGCCGAATTGGAAAATATCAACGGTATTGGAAGTGAGTTGTGTTACCCATCTGCGTTCATGGAATCTTGTCTTAATAAGGCTAAACGAACCTTCTATCGTGTGAATAATAACACTCGCACCTTGTCAAAGAATATTTTAGTACTTCCATTTTTCCCGGGCTTCTTAGGCATTGCTAATGTACTTAAACTTTTGGATATCAGTGTAGTTTTTTCATATAACAATATTGTGAAAAACATCATAGTAAAAAATAGCCCTACCAATAATTTAGGCATTATCTATAAAATTGGGTGTAAGCAATGTGATTCCTTTTACATAGGTCAGACGGGAAAGGATTTGCAAACGCGTGTAAAACAGCATCAATATTCCGTTAGAACGGGACAGTTGTCCAGTGCCCTTTTTGTCCATTTGTCAGAGTTATCCCATTGTATTGATTGGAATAATGTTTCAGTTTTGTTTCACTCTAGCAACATTGTTAATAGAAATATTCTTGAGTCGGCTATAATTCAACTTACAAATAACCTTAACATGAGTAAAGGTCTGTTTCAACTCGATCCCGTTGCTCTGAATTCCTTCAGAATGGATTTAAACAAAAAGGGCAGGTTGTTAAATCTTTGGTAAAAAATTTGTTTTTGTCTTTTGTTTCTCTTACAATTTTATTTTTCAATTTTTTGCTGTATGCGTGTATGTGTATGTATGTATGTGTATGTGAGTATGTGTGTGGTCATTGCAGTTAAATGTGTTTGTATGTATATGTGTGTATATGTATGTTTGTGTGTATATGTATGTATGTATGTATGTATGTATGCAGTTAAATATATATATATATATGTGTATGTACCTTACCTTACCTTACAACCTCACAAAGGTTCTGCGCGA
>JAJOZX010000370.1:530000-680000 GCA_023014485.1 Bathynomus jamesi | reverse complement strand
TAAACTTTTGGATATCAGTGTAGTTTTTTCATATAACAATATTGTGAAAAACATCATAGTAAAAAATAGCCCTACCAATAATTTAGGCATTATCTATAAAATTGGGTGTAAGCAATGTGATTCCTTTTACATAGGTCAGACGGGAAAGGATTTGCAAACGCGTGTAAAACAGCATCAATATTCCGTTAAAACGGGACAGTTGTCCAGTGCCCTTTTTGTCCATTTGTCAGAGTTATCCCATTGTATTGATTGGAATAATGTTTCAGTTTTGTTTCACTCTAGCAACATTGTTAATAGAAATATTCTTGAGTCGGCTATAATTCAACTTACAAATAACCTTAACATGAGTAAAGGTCTGTTTCAACTCGATCCCGTTGCTCTGAATTCCTTCAGAATGGATTTAAACAAAAAGGGCAGGTTGTTAAATCTTTGGTAAAAAAATTTGTTTTTGTCTTTTGTTTTTCTTACAATTTTATTTTTCAATTTTTTGCTGTATGCGTGTATGTGTATGTATGTATGTGTATGTGAGTATGTGTGTGGTCATTGCAGTTAAATGTGTTTGTATGTATATGTGTGTATATGTAGTATGTATGTGTGTATTGTATGTATTTATGTTGTATTTGTATGTATGTATATGTGTATATGTATATGTATGTTAAATGTATATATGTATGTATGTATATATGTGGTATGTACCTTACCTTACCTTACAACCTCACAAAGGTTCTGCGCGATGATTTCTCATTTCGCGATGGTCAAGCTTGTATGTGTATATATATATGTGTGTGTGTGTGTGTGTGTTCGTATATATGTGTATATGTATATATTTGGTTATGCGGGTATACATGTGTACGTGTATTATTTGTAATTTTTTCAATTTATATTATTTTTTTTCTTTATTTTTTTTGCGACCTACCGTTTTTTCAGACAATAATTATAAAAACAAATTTGGTAATTTTTTTCCCTTATGCATATATAATATATATATTCTGTATATATTGCGTTTATATTTCGTATATATACCGTATATATGTTGTATATATATTTTATTGTTCTTTATATATCATCTAGGCATCATTTTGTTTTTCAATTTATATTTACTTGTACTTTTTTATTCGTTTGTGACTATAATATGCATATGTGGTAATTTTTTCCCTTATAAATTGGTTGCCTCTCTTAAAATTTATCTTTCAATTTATATTATTATTTTTTATTATTTTTTTTAATAATTAATTTTTTTTTTTTTGGTTTATTTCTTTATTTCTTTGTGACATATATATCAATTTGGCATCATCTATTAAATTGATTGTAAAACTTCCCTTTTGAGCTTGAATTTGTAGACTCCACTTACAATATTTTATTTATTTTTATTTCTTTATTCTTTTGTGACCTGTTCCATAAACAAGCCATTTGAATTTATATTGAAGGTCGGCCAAAGTGCTAAAAGTGTCTTTTTATATATATATATTTATATTATATATATATATATGTATGTATATATATTTGTGGTTTTTTTATTTGCCTGTTTATTTCTTTATGATTATTTAGGCTGTGACATATATATCACTAAGGCACTATTTGGTAATTAATTTTTTCTCAATTTATATTTATATTTATTTTTATTTCTTTATTCTTTTGTGACCTGTTTCATAAACTATAAATGTTGGCTCCTCCCACAATTTTTTCTATGCTTACTATATATATGTATATGTATATATATATATATATATATATATATAATATATATATATATGTATATGAATATGTATGTTTATTTTTGTAACCTATATATTGCCTTGATCTGTCCTTTCACTCCAGTGTTCCTGAGGATGTCATTAGACGAAAGCGCTTGAGCACCCGTTTGTGTTTCTTTTTCCTTCGTGGTTTTATTCATCATATATATATATATATATATATATATGTGTAGAGGTGGGGCCACCAGCTTGACCTCCGTGTGAAGAGAGACCAACGCACGAAACAACATAAGGTTCATAAGGTATATAATGAATAAAACCACGAAGAAAAGGAAACACAGAGTGGTGCTCAAGCGCTTTCGTCTAATGACATCCTCAGGAACACTGAAGTAAATAAAGAGTTCAAGACTATGTATAGGTTACAAAAAAATATATATATATATATATATATATATATATATATATATATATATAAAATATAGAAATAAAAATTGTGGGAGGAGCATACAAATTTGTAAGGAAAACTACTAATTTTAGCACTTTGCCCGAATTCAACATAAGATCAAATGGATTGTTTACAACCAATTTTATAGATAATGCCTGAATGATATATAGGTCACAAAAAAAAATTGTAAGAGGAGCATACAAATTTATAAGGGAAAATTACCAAAGTTTTAGCACTCTGCCCTTCTTGTCTAAATCCATTCTGAACGAATTCAAAACAACGGGATCGAGTTAAAAAAGACCTTTGCTCATGTTAAAGTTATTTGTAAATTGGATAATAGCAGACTCAAGAATATTTCTATTAACAATGTTGCTAGAGTGAAGCAAAACTGAAGCATTATTCCAATCAATACAATGAGATAACTCTCACAAATGGACAAAAAGGGCACTGGACGACTGTCCCGTTCTAACGGAATATTGATGCTGTTTTACACACGTGTGGAAATCCTTTCCCGTCTGACCAATGTAAAAGGAATCACATTGTTTACAACCAATTTTATAGATAATGCCTGAATTATTGGTAGGGCTATTTTTTACTATGATATTTTTCACAATATTGTTATTTGAAAATACTACATTAATATCCAAAAGTTTAAGTACATTAGGAATGCCTAAAAAGGCCGGGAAAAATGGAAGTACTAAAATATTCTTCGACAAAGTGCGAGTGTTATTATTCACACGATAGAAGGTTCGTTTTGCCTTTAAGACAAGATTCCATAAACGCAGGTGGGTAGCACAGATCACTTCCAATACCGTTGATTTTTTTCCAATTCGGCAACGATGTATTCCGGACTGGCGATCCTAAGAGCGCGGAGAAACATTGAAGAAAATATGGCCTTCTTAATGGGGGTGTCATGTCCAGAGTAAAAGTGTACGTAGGACAAATTTTTTTTTTGTTTTTTTTCCGATAGATACTAAACTTAAAACCTGGGCTTTCCCAATGTACACGCACATCCAAAAACGGGATTGAGTTGTCTTGTTCCACTTCTAAAGTAAACTTAATGGAGGGGACTTGATCATTTAACTGAAGGAGGAATTCATCCAGGTCACGATTCATGGGCCAGATACACAAAATATCGTCGACGTACCGCAACCATGGGATGCCAACCCCCAGGATTCTCGGAATGTAAGTAATTTCGAAAAACTCCATATAAATATTGGAGAGAAGGGGCGACAAGGGATTGCCCATGGCCATCCCAAAAACCTGTTGATAATACTCGCTATTGAAAGTGAATTCACAGTCTGATGCAAAGCTTAATAAGTTCCAAAACGATGTGTGCAGGTAGTGGCAGGTCGTACTTATGTAATTCTCGGGAGAGAAAGTCAAACATATCGTCAATCGGCACTTTTGTAAACAATGAACAAACGTCAAAACTGATCAATCTATCGTTGGTTTCAGTGCGTACATTATTCAATTTTTCAGTAAGATCCATGGAATTTTTTACATGTGAATCAGAGATAGTTCCGAGAATGGGGGACAAGACTTTGACAAGCCATTTGGAGAGTTTATAGGTAATAGAGCCCACCGAGCTAATAATAGGGCGCATAGGGTTGCCAGGTTTGTGGGTTTTAATAAGACCGTAAAGGTAGGGAAGAGAAGGTGAAGTGGACATGAAAAGCAGAATTAAGTCCTTATGATCTTTGAGAATGCGTTTCAAGCCACTATTGAATGATTTGATGACGTCATCCTGCGGGTTCTTCCTAAGTTTTCTGTATGTGGTGGGGTCCTGGAGCAGCTCGTTCATCTTTCTAATGTAGTCCACTTTGTCCATAATAACTATGGTGTTAGCCTTGTCTGCTTTGGTAATATGGAGCTCACCATCTTTTTTTAATTGTGAGAGACTATTGCGAAAACGTTTAGGAAAGTTATCTTCGTAAGTACTATTCGCAGCACTATAGACAAGGCCTTTAACTATGTTAAACAAAGACTGAGGAAGATTACACTGTTTTTCAAAACAAGCAAGACTATAACAAATTTGTAAATTTTTTTTTGGTGACCTATATATCATTCAGGCATTATCTATAAAATTGGTTGCAAACAATCTATTTGATCTTGTGTTGAATTCGAGCAAAGTGCTAAAATTGGTAGTTTTCCTTACAAATTTGTATGCTCCTCCAACAATTTTTATTTGTATATTTATTATATATATATTTTTTTTTTTGTAGCATAGATATAGTCTTGAACTCTTTATTTACTTCAGTGTTCTTGAGGATGTCATTAGACGAAAGCGCTTGAGCACCACTCTGTTTCCTTTCCTTCGTGATTTTATTCATCATAAATATTTTTCACGTGTTACTTTCGTGAAATAATTTATATATATATATATATATATTATCATAGTTTAAGTGGAAGTATAAAAGGTTAAACATCGTTTTACACAGAACATCATTCTGCCCATACGCCCATTTCAGGATAAGAGCAGCTCAGATATGGGTGTATATATAATATATATATATATATATATATATATATATATATATATTATTCATAGTTTAAGTGGAAGTATAAAAGGTTAAACATCGTTTTACACAGAACATCATTCTGCCCATACGCCCATTTCAGGATAAGAGCAGCTCAGATATGGGTGTATATATATATATATATATATATATATATATATATATAATTATGCAAACCCATAAGCAAAAAGAAAAATGATTCAAGGCCTTTCGTGTATTCAGAAGTACACCTCGTCATTCACTGACGACGTGTACTTCTGAATACACGAAAGGCCTTGGAATCATTTTTCTTTTTCCCTGTGGGTTTGCATCACTCATTCATTTCACCACAATTCGATCAGGCGCCATTTCAACAGGTGTATATATATATATATATATATATATATATATATATCCCCGCAAGGGGGTTCTAAGCTCGTGCTCTTGAGTGCTCTTTGTGCTCGTTTGTACGTGCTTGTTCCTGGAGGTTTCACGTGCGCCCTTCCGGCCCTAGCACCCAAGGATGATGGGGCTCGACCCTGCAGTCCTTGTCATCCTTGGTCTTTTTCCACTTTGACTGTCCCCTCTACCCTTTCTTTTTCTTCTGTCTTTCCTAACACTTTTTCTTTGTTTTTCCGCCGAGATATGCCCTTTTAAATAGAGGCGAATCGGTTCTTCCCGAACTTAAAAAAAATATATATATATATATATATATATATATATATATGTAGAGAGAGAGAGAGAGAGAGACCGATCATAGAAATTCCTTTCCTCCCCGTTCGCAAAAATCTGGGTATCATCAGAGACCGAAAAACGCAAATGGTTTTCAAGGAGAGAGAAACAAAAGGGTGCTTGTCTTTTTTCCAAAAAGGCCCGCGAAAAGTTAGCGTCTCCCGAGCATATATAAGCCAGAGTTCACTAAAAATCGCCCTCACTCTGTTCGTTACTCCTCGTGAATCTCCCCTTTCACGTAGTGCCGTTCGACCTCAGCCGTCCTCAGTCCTTCAAGCAACAGTTCATCAATACACGAAGCGAATCAACACTTGAGGCGACCTACAATTTCATCCCGCTGGAAGCAAACATCACTCTACCGGCGTCATCCTTCTGGCACTGGCTTCACTCATCCTTCACCACAATTCGATCAGGCGCCATTTCAACAAGTCTATCACGGGCCCTCAACACATCCTCCTGCCGTCTTCAGAGTTATCTACGTCGAAACGCAGTACGGTCAACCTTCAGTAGGCCCTTGTCAGTCTCTGGAGTTATCCACGTCGAAATCGCAGGTCGGTAAGCTTCTTGTAGGCCCCCACTCGGCCTACAGTGTTTTGTTACGTCGCGCTAGACTATTCAGGATTCAAAGCTGAAAAGTCCACAAACTCTGCCTAGCGAGTAGGCCCAAAAGTGCATGCAAACAACCGGCAAACTAACTTTCCTATTACGACTACAGTAGGCCTGTTCAATTATGTTAATGTTTCAACCATCTTACCGTATTTTGTATCTGATTGTTTATTTGCTCTTTTATGCATTTCATTTTACTGACTTAATCCATTTACTGTACCATACCGTACTTTCATTATCTCAGGTATTATTGGCTTAATTACTTATTGTGTGTTTACTGCTCATATCTCACTAGCCTACCTAAATTAGTGTTTGTCATCATTGTACTTACTTAATCTTTCTTCTTAAACAGACAGCCTTGTACGGACCAGCGGCACCAGCCGGTCTGTTGCTTTCTGTATTCCTCTGTATTCACGGACATTTGAAAAAGACCATAAAAAATTCGGCTAACACCATCTTTTTCAATTTTTTCAATATTATATAAAACAAATAGTTTTCCCAATTTGAGATTTGTGTAATCACGAGTGATTAAAGAAAATAAACGACAAATGAATATAAAATATAACGAAATGGAATGTTTCTTGAATATTTTTAATGAATAAAATTTAAATAAATGTGGATGCACATTTTAAGGAAAGAACATTGAACTTTCGGGAAAATCTTGTTAATCTACAAAATTTGTAATATTGAATTTTACAATTTCACCATTTTGTACTTTTTTTACAACAAGCAGAACCTTCGGCTCACTGCCCTACGGGCACTGCTTGTGCTTCGCAAATTCGCCTATGGCGAGGGCACCTTCGGTGCTTGGGTTACCCCTTTGGGGGTAGGTCATTCTCCCTCTCCCCCAAAACCCCCTCATCCCCCTTTCTGCAACTTGGGGGCTAACCCCCACTCCCTTGTTGCATAACCCCCTTCCCATTACCCCTACCCCACTCCCCATTACCCTCCCCTCCCCAGAGGAAAAACTTTAAAATATGCTTCGTGTTTTAGCATAAACATTTTGGGGGGGGGGGCGATAAATTGGAATAAATTGTTTTGGGGACACCCGATCTGAAAAAAAAAAAAGTTGCTAAAAACAATCCAGGGATTCCAGAGGGTGTTGTCACCAAGTTTCATGAAAATTGGTCTAGCCGTTCCGACCTGAAAAAGAGACAGACAGACGGACGGACAGACGGACAGACGAACGGACAGACGAACGGACAGACGGACATGAGATGAATTATAGTACGATGGTTTATTGTTATTTTACAGACTTTATTTGAGATACACTAAATTTTGTAAAGTTGTTTATCATAAGCGTTGCATTGCACTGGCTATGCAGTTATATATAGAACTTCCGGACTATATATAACTAAAACGTAATACCATTAATGAATCAGATATACAACAAATGAACGATCTATTTCAAAATATTATTTAAAATTTAATTAAAAGGCAGGTGCATCTTCCCAGGGTGAATCAATTAGCGTTTCAGTTTAATCAGAATGAAAGTGATTAATTTGTGTAAGTAAGTGATAGTAACAACACACTATATATATATATATATATATATATATATATATACATACAGTACAGAGAGAGAGAGAGAGAGTTATGTGACGGAATGGTAATCGTACATTACTACAGTAATTGGTCTGAAAACAAAGCGTTTCGGTGTTTGCACTGGTACCCTCGTCAGATAAGGGCAATTCATATAAACCACTTATTGTTCATTATCTCTATTAAAGAATTGGATACCGGTTTAACGGTATGATTCGTCTCCCAATTTAGCTTGTTTCTTCGTACAGTGAGGAGAGTAGCGCTCTTTTACACGCTAAAATTCTTATTTGTAGTTTTTATTCTTCATTTTTAAATGTGGGTTCCCTACATTTTATTTACGGTTATTGTAAATGAATCATAAGAATGTATATATTGATACACAACCAAATTATTTCGATTGTATATTTATTACATAATCTGATAACCTGAACAACGGAACCATACATGAAAACGAATCTTTTAAAACACTTTAGTGAAAACTTTGGTACGGTAGAGAATGATCTATCTATCGTTCAAATTAGAGTATAACGGGACAAAATGCTACGAGGACAAAGACGCAAAATTCTTTCAACTCTCGAAAGCCAAACTGCTTGGTATTTTGCAGATAGGTTTGCCAAATTTTTAGTCATAAAAGTGGAACATTCCATTCAAAATTTGGACTGATAAATTTTTGGGAGAAGTTCCACTGCAATCCGTTCGACCAGGAGCGTCTATAAAGCAGGTTGTAGGAAGACAAGATGACAGCAGAAGGGAACTTCGCCTTCGTATATCCCATTATTGAAGAGGGAAAATGTTATAAAAAGTAAAAATAACCAAAATTATATATGTATATTCAGGCTTACGATTTCTCATCTGAGCGTAGGGAGACTCCACTAACTTGACTTCGGCTCTACTAATGGATAAAACTCGGTTCCTTTTATTGCAGGACTTTGTTTTATTTTAATAGGGAAATGATTTATCATTAAATTATATTGAGTCAAAAGGTTGGTTTGTTGATTAATTTAACGTCGTTCGTCCATTCACCCACCCGTCCCAGGGCACTGGGACTGGTGGTAACGCCACCAACAGAGAAAAACAGTCCCGAACTGGGTAGAACCAAATAAATAACACGCAACGAACTCGTCACTGCCCCCATCTCCACTTCTCAGACTGGCTTGAGACAGTCCATGGTTGAATTTAATTGACCTGAATGTTGGCATTAGCGCGCATACGTAAAGTAAGACCCGCACACATTTAATTCCAATTCATCGAGTGGATAGGAGTAGGACGTGAAACGGAATCAAATCATTAAGTGGAACCGGCCTTGGCTTTATAGGAGACACCTTCGAAAATAAAATTAAATTAAATATAAAAAGAAAACTAAATTAGAACATGGAGGATCGATGACGATACCCACTCGTTCAGTGTGCATGTTGGGTCACACGGGTTTACAAGACACCTCATCAAAAGGTAATGTAAGAATGCCGCAACTCTTCCAAGAAAGTTTATGAAGGATGTTTCATTTACGTCCTCGAGCCAGAGGACAAATTAAGCTTCCTAATGTATATTGTAACGACCATTAAATCAATTTAAGTATACGCACTTGGTTGTAAAATGTGTGTCAGAGTTAAGTAGTTAATTCATACGTATAGGTTTTACGTTTAATAAGCTTTGGTTCAGCCTCTTTTAGGGCTCACCAAATATATAATGCAAAATAAAACCCATTTTCTGGCAGACATATTTTTATTTAATGTTATTTTTATGCAGGAAAGAGGGGCCGAGGGCGAATGCCCCAAAAACGCCACGTCCCCCATACAGGAAGAAGGGAGTCCAAATACATCATAACCTCTGCATGTCTTTTTTTTGTGTGTATGTGTATGTCCATATCATCGTAAGACATTTAATGCACCTCTCTCTGTTTCTCTAGTTTATATACAGGGTGTCCCATAAGTCCGGCCTCATAGGAAAATGTATTTCAAATTAAATTTACAAAAATAATACAGTAGAACTAAAACAAATGTTCAAATTGATGTCTTGTTTTGGGACCGTTCTTTTTGTTGCAGGGAGAAGAGTGTAACTCACTTCCATATTAACCATAGCGTGCTTTTCTACCTGTAACAAAAAAAAAAGTTCCACACCAAGATATCAATTTAAGTATTTGTTTTAGTTCTAATGTATTACTTTTGTAAATATAATTTAAAGTAAATTTTTTAGACCGGACTTATGGAACACCCTGTATATATATATATATATATATATATATATATATATATATATATATATATATATGTATATATTATAATTCTTCTGTGTAATTACATCAAAAGTTAAAACTCTTTTCGCGTGTGAATTTAAGTATTCATAAATTTCGCCCAAATCTCATTCTTGAATTATAAAAGAAAAAATATATTACTTAAAATTAACATTAAAAAACTTACACTTGCCTCAGGCATTAGAATTGGCATACGTACATATATACATACATACATACATACATACATACATACACATATACATATGTAAGTAGACATAATATTCATATAATATAAATGTATTCTTTCATATTTCTCTTTATATTGTTTATAGATCTCTATATGAGGGCTTTAACCTGTCGAAATGGTTTTATAGACTCGGCAACAGAAAGTAGAAGGAACCTGGCACGATCACGCGTTGTATAAGAGTAAATAGGTACAAAAAGGTTGACATTTGAGGGCACATAAGTGATCTCTGACTTGAAATTATGTTAAGGGTTATAATTTGAACAAGATAAACAGTGATAAAATGAAAGAGAGTAGAAGATTCTATTTGGAAAACGAGTGTATGAAGGTCCTCTGCAATAAGGAAACTTTTGACTGAAACAATTGTATTTACAAGAAACCAGTGTGATATCTTTCAGTATGTTGTGGTTGACCATATATAATTTAGCCTCCAGACTTAATATCTAAGGGAAGTCATGTAACAGAGAGGTCCTTCAAATTAATAATGAATCTGAGCCACATGTAGCGACATCATTTTTGATAGTTTTGCGGATAGGATGAGAGTAGTGGACTGGGATAACTTATTTATGGGTAATGACACAAATTTGCGTTGGGTGGCGTTTAAAGAAAGTTTTAGGAATATTGAAAGGGAGTTTATTCCTCGTAGGCCCAAGCGCGCTAGAAATCATGGTAGGCCGAAGTGGTGGACTAGGGAAATAGGCGAGTTCATAAACGAGCGTAATAGAGCGTATAGACTTAATAAGCGCAATGGCACGGCAGCTAACTTTAATAGATATATCGAGCTTAGACGTCAGGTTAAAAGATCAGTTAGGAATGCCAAGCGTAATTTAGAGATACTTATAGCTGCGGATAGTAAACATAATCCAAAAAAGTCTTTTGAATACGTTAATAATCGTAAGCCGGTAAAAGATAACATAGGCCCTCTAGTGGATATTAATGGCGCTTTGGCTTCTGACGCTCAGGCGATGGCGGGTATTTTCAATAACTTTTTTGCGACAGTTTTTACCGTAGAAGACGTAAATAATGTCCCCGACGTGGACGATATCGTTCCATTTAGTAGCGAGATTATTTTGGATGAAATAACTGTTTACGAGGGTGAGATTGCGCATTATATCGATAGGCTAAAAGTTAGCAAGGCTCCAGGCCCTGACGCTTTTTATCCCAGACATTTGAAAGATTTGAAAGACGTTATCGTAGGCCCCTCAACGAAGATTTTTAATCACTCACTCGAAACGGGGATTATTCCTGAAGACTTCAAATTAGCTAACGTCACGCCTATTTTTAAAAAAGTCGACCGCGCAGTAGCTAGCAATTATAGGCCCATTAGCTTAACGTCAATTGTCGGTAAACTTTTGGAATCCGTAGTTAGGGATCGTATCATCGATCACTTAGAAAGTAGAGATTTGATTAATAGTAGTCAGCATGGGTTTCGACGCCATAGGTCTTGTTTAACTAATTTGTTAGAATTTTATAACGAAACAGTGCGCGAATACGATAGGCATAGAGCAGCTGACGTTATTTATTTAGATTTTAAAAAGGCGTTCGATACAGTTCCGCATAGGAGACTAATTGCGAAGGTCAAAGCGCACCGTATACGCGGTCAGGTAGCTAACTGGTTAGAAGAATGGCTTCATGCTAGGAGACAGGGTCGTAGTTAATGGTAGTGAATCGGGGTGGTTAGATGTAGGTAGCGGTGTCCCTCAGGGTTCAGTGTTAGGCCCATTGCTATTCGTAATTTACATTAATGACATAGATGTAGGATCGACTAGTAACGTGTCAAAATTCGCGGACGATACTAAAATAGGTGGTAAGGTTGTTAACGAGGACAATAGAAATAGGCTCCAAGACGATGTAAATAGGATTATGGAGTGGACAGATAAGTGGCAGACGCAATTTAACGTAGACAAATGTAAAGTTTTGCATATAGGTTCTCGCAACAATAATTACACGTACACGATGGATAATAGGGAGTTAGCGAGCGTTGACGAGGAAGTAGATTTAGGCGTACGCGTATCTAAGGATTTAAAGGTTAGGAACCAGTGCCTGGAGTCTTGCGCAAAAGCTAGTAGGACGTTAGGCTTCATAGCGCGTAATTTCGAATTTAAATCGAAGGATATTATATTGCCCCTTTACAAGTCCCTAGTCAGGCCTCATTTAGAATATGCAGTTCAGTTTTGGTGCCCGTACTTGCGTAAGGATATTGATAGGTTAGAAAGGGTTCAACGTCGTGCCACGAAACTGATTCCGTCATTGCGCAACAAGCCTTATGAAGATAGGATTAAAGAGTTAGACCTGTATTCACTCGAAACTAGGAGATTAAGGGGGGAGCTTATTGAATTTTTCAAAATCGTTAATAACATCGATAACGTAAATTTTGACAAATTGTTCACTTTCGATAATAGTAATACTCGTAATAACGGATTTAAGTTGCGTGGCAGACGTTTCATTACTAATATCGCTAAAAACTTCTTTACGTTTAAAGTAATTGATAAATGGAATAATCTTCCCGCGTTAGTCGTTCATTCTACCAGCGTTAATATGTTTAAGAACCGTCTTGACAGACATTTTAAAAATATTAACGTTGTTTAAAATAAAAAACAAAGTTAGCAACAGGAGCTCTGGTGGTGGTGCTCGAGGATGAGTCTGGTGACGATAAATGCCAGCTTGTGACATGCCAGCGTGTGATGCCAGCAAAAAAAAAAAAAAATTAGACTAACACGAACGTAGATGTAGCTCGTAGAGTAAACTAACCCACTTTTTGTTTAACTTTACCTAATTTTTTTTTTAATCCTCTCCTTACTTTGCATGTCTGTAACTCTCTTTTCTTGCATGTTTGTAGTTTGCATGGTATGACAGTGAGTTAAGACTGTGTTTGCATGGTTTGTAAGCGTTCTTATTTTACTTCTTTTTATCTTTCACCCCTCTCCTATTCTCTCCGACTATTTTTCTGACTTGTCGGCAGTGGCCGGCGGATGATAATGGTGAGTCTTTTTTCTCTTTTTCTGAATGAATGTTAACCCACGAGTGATAGGTGTTCCTCCTTACTTAACCTCTTATTCTCTTCTCTTCTCTTAACCCCCTACTCCTTCCTTTCTCTCGGGCTAACCTTAGAGTGGTTCTTAGGGTCTTTGTTAGCCTTAGCTTCTGTAGATCTGTAGATCATCTATTGGGCGCTCCGTATTTCCTCTCTTACATCAACTACATACATCTTTAGTCCTTCCTCAACTTTTGCAGCTTGAAGACTATTGCGTTACGTGTGAAATTAGTCGTGTAAAGTAGATTATGAGCTGCGTTTCATTCAGGTGAATGCAAACAGAGAGACACACGGCCACTCCAAGTGTCCAATGATGCTTTGCGCATGCGTACACCTGAATGATCAAATTGAAGTTAGATGTCCAAAATGTTGAATTTCTCTCAGTTGCTCACTATTGTCTGAAATATCGAATAGTTAGGTTATATTTCGAATCATCATTTCAAAGATGTAATCACATATCTAATTCCCTTTAGAGTGTGGAAGTAAGTAAGTGTGTGGTTGTAGATGCAACAAGGGATTTACATGAAGGTGTACTGGTACCAAAACTGATGTGTGGATTTGAGACGCTTGTTGGGTTTACATTATATATATATATATATATATATATATATAATATATATATATATATATATATATATAAAAGTATAATATTCTCTAAACACATCGAAATATAACAAAC
Source organism: Bathynomus jamesi (assembly GCA_023014485.1). Lineage (NCBI taxonomy): Eukaryota > Metazoa > Arthropoda > Malacostraca > Isopoda > Cirolanidae > Bathynomus > Bathynomus jamesi. The sequence continues at coordinate 666,293 of JAJOZX010000370.1, read as the reverse complement.
GTTACATTTAATACCTTCTAAACTTCTAATAACATAATTTCAAGAAGTATGTCAGGTAACTCAGTCTGAGTATATCAGTTAACATATTAATAATAATTAAAGATTGGTCATGAAAATTAAAGAAATTGGAACTTAATTCGAAACTTACATACTAAACTGTAGAAACTACCTTTAGAAGAATTATAAAACACACAGGGGTGGATCGCATTTCCTAATCACAGTTATATATACTCTATGTATCATGTTAAACTTTGATTTGTTTTCGATAGTAAGAAGATTCAATTAATGGCCTGAAATATAAGTTCGCAAGTTATATTATCTAAAACACTTATAATGTTCATGCATAATGTTTGGTATTAGTAAGTTATAAATTTTTTATATGTACAGTATATAAAAGAAAATTTTAATGCATAAACTGAAAGTTATAACTTATAACTCAGACATAGCATTCTAGGAATCTGTTTTATTTTTGCAGATTCTATAGAAATTTATATTAACACTAATTTTAATTTTACAACAATATTGAACTACCTAAGAGGATTACAATGTGGAAATAAGTGAATTTAAAACATGGAAAGGAATGACATTTCTTTGATGGAAATGTATAAAACTTATACATACTAGAACAGATTCAACATCTGATTTAACCCGAGTTAACTTTTTGTTTCACCAGGATGGTGCCTTACCTCATTTTGCCTTAAGGAACGCAAATGGTTAAAGTACACGTCATCCAATGTTCGAAGTAGTTCACGTGACAGATTTGATGTTTGGAAAAGTTTCATCATGAAGTGTTGTTTGAACATTTACTGATGCTGTTGCTGCATACAGTTAGAGTGTCCAGATGTGTGCTTGGAAAAACCGGGGCAGGTGCGGATCTATGCCCTATAGCCGATAGGTTTATTTTGAAAACACTTCTTAACAGAGTAAATAAATACTAAATATAATAATACACACCTTATAGTTTAACATGCGCATAGTATATAATTAATAACTCTTAAAATATGGAAAACCGGGACGTTTGAACACCCTATGCATACTTCACATGGGTTTGAACGTTTATTATCCCTCATACATGCGTTTCTGGGTTTCTGGTTGTGAATGAATTTATACCTATCACTTTGTAGGCAGTAAGACACCGTCTTGACCCTTTCGAGAGTGGAACCTGGAGCAAAATGTATACCGCACAAACAGCAGTTTGGGGCCAAAAGTGAAAAGTTTCACAATTTTTTGCTTAAAATGTTGAATTATGATGTAAATTAATGGAAAAACTTAACCCTTTCGGTACTGCATATGCGAGCAGAACGTATGTCCCACAGACGGCTTTTCTTGAAAATTAAGATCGTATGTTGTAGTAGTTAGGTCTTAAATAGTTAATGTTGTTTTCGGTGAGTAATAAATATCTGTCAAAGTTGTTTTCATGTCTTTCCATGTTGATATTTTGTTATTTTACATTAAAATTATATTGCAAGACATTGAAATCCAGGAACAAACAGAGTAAAAGAAAAGCAACTTTTCAAACGAGTCTTGCTTACCTTACTTGATGGCTTCGAACGACGGTTTTTCGAAGCACTGTTGTAATACATGTGATGTATTACAGGTATTATTGTAATACCTGTATTACAACACAGGTATTACCAGTTGTAATACCTGTGCTGAAGAGGGGTCGACCACAGGTCGACCCCTCTTCAGCATCCCGCTTCATTTGCTGGATTAGGTGGGGAGAGAGTTGGTTTCCACTCTCCTCCTGCCCTACGTATGTTTGGTCAGAGACTTTGCACAAGAACCTGTCCAGCTAGTTCTTGAAATTGTTCAGGTTGGTGTGCTAGAAGTTCCTCAGTTCTTTCGGCAGAACATTAAAGAGTCTTGGACTACGTATTCTGAGGGTATTTTCTATCTTCGTGGAGTTTTAGGGTTTGTAGTCGAGACCCTTTTGTTACCATATCTTATAAGCTGGAAGTTTTCTTCGTTGAAATTCATACTGTTGTCTTCCACTCACTTGAATAATGTTTCAATGACGTTTTGCAATTTCTCCATGTCACCTCCATTTGATATTTCTTTGCATATCTTTGTGTCATCCACAGAACAAGATGCGACACTGTCATTAATATCTGCATCAATATCTGCAGTCATTATAATTAACAACCAGGGAGTCAAGACTGTACTTTTTGGAACAGAGATGACTACTTCTGAGATTTCAGATTTAAGGACTTAGTTTTTATTCAAGGAAGACAGTTCCCAGTAATAAGTTCCATTACCATATTTGGTTTACTGAAAATCAAAGAAAGTAAGACAACGGCAAGCAAGGAAATTCCTCACACATACTGAATCACTGAAAACATTCCTTAAGCATATCAGCGTATTATGCGTTGTTTTTAAACTACAGTACGTGTATTTTACAGAAATGAGGTTAAGAACCTTTGATATGTAATGTATGATATATTGTCAAACTACGAGTATTGTACACAAGTTATAAAGTCTAAATAACAATTTTGCCTCTTTCATATTTAACCTTTAAGTATTTAATATAAGCAGAAACTTAGATACACATTTCAAATAGTTGCGCAGTAAGGATGCAAGACCATATTATAATTTCCTCATAAGTTAGATTGCACATGACCTGTTTCTAAATGAACTTTTAATTAAAAGGTTTACATTAAATTTGACAATGCTTGTATTGAACCTTGGTAACTAAATTTATTAATACTGATAAAACATGTTAGGGGATTTATATCCTGACAATAAAGCTTATCATTATCATTATCAAAACTGATAATAACTATTATAATTATAGTTGTTTATAAGAAGTGTTATTTGAAGAACAGAGAATAAATAGTTTTGAATAATTTTATCTTCAGTTTAATTGCTTCATGTTTGTGAGATTAGTAAAAGGTATAAAGGTTAATAAGTTAATAAGTTAATAATAAGTTAATAATATAAAGGTTAATGAGTATCCGCACCCATCTGTTGTAACTACGAGCTCAGGTCCACTGTAGACGGGGTTTATTGCTAGACTCTCACTTTTACCTATACTGCGTTGAACGAGAGGCGCTTCTTAATCGGAGATAAAAGGCAGGGAGCGAGCCCGAGCATTTCTCGAGACGGAACCACTCGAACATCGCGAGGACCGGGTATGTGATAAGTGCATAGGAGTAAACATGAATTTAATTTTTATTCTCAAGCTAACTAATGTATTTTTTATATTTTTCTTAGTGATTTTATGAAATTTTTAATATCCTAATATACAGTATGGATGTTTCACTCATACCTTAAAATTATAATTTTTTTAATTTAGACAACAGTGAAGATGGATATAAGAATTCCCGAAGCGCTTGATAAAAATAATATATATATATATATATATATATATTATATATATATATACGATATATATAATACATGAAACGTTAATATGTTTTTCCTCTTTTAATGATAAGGTACCACACACTTCTACACCATAATTTTTCCATTAATAATACTCGAATGTCAATAATGACCTCTTCAAGAGCTCATTATTTACATATTGCTGGGACAAATTTTAAAAAAAATCTTTAAAAAAGTACTTATCTTAAATAATTAAATAAGATTTACTTTCCTAATACAGTTTTATTTTTTAACAAAATACAACATACAGACATATTTTATTTATGTACCAGTAAAATTTATGAAATTAGGGCACAAATATATATTAACATTTTTACCCGTACTACGGCGTTACTTTCAGCGACACAAGAAAAATTATTTATCTATCTATCTACCTCTCTATCTATTTATCTAGCTAGCTAGCTATCTACTTATCTATCTATCTAGTTATCTAGCTATCTATCTATCTATCTATCTATCTATTTATCTATCTTTTTATATATCTGTCTATCATGGCCCCCCTCGTCAAACACTTCAATAATCTCATTCATGTTACATGTAAGACAAAAATTCTACTCAATAAACAACGTTTCTTACAGCTCTTTTCCACACTTCAGAATGAGTGATGACTAAATGCGATCCTGATCAGTGGCGATTTATTGATCATATCCACGAAATCACTTTCTGTGAAGCGAGGACGAAGGCAAAACAAAAAGAAACAGAAGAAAGTAAGGGGAACATGAGAGTCTTTACGATCCTCCTTCGACGTTTAATGATGATGTAAAATCCCTCATATTTCTCCAATAAAAAAGTCAACAGATATCGCGCGATGAGGCGTCAGACAGACAGAAAATAGCATTTGTTCCTTGAACGTGGCGATTTTAAGAAACTTTTCCATCGTCGACTCGACGTGATTTATGACCAAACTTTTCATGTTGTCCCCAACCTTTCAGTGGCGAATTTAACCTTTGGGATCGTTTATGGATTCTGAGCCCATGATGTGACGCTGAAGAGGGGATTAGGCGCCATGGGATGAACTGTCTTCCATTTTTTCGGTTGGGAGGACAAGCCATCATAAGGATTTCAAAAGGGTATTTAGGGGTAAAAGAGACGAGGGTGCGAAATATTCGGAGGGATTGTAAAGTATCTCAGCTGAAATGACCGATAATATTTCCGTGGTGTTATTCTTCAACCTGAACATACAACATTATTTTCCAAGCAAAGAAGCAGTGCTGTGTTCCTCCCTAGTTAGTTTTCTCACTATTTACCATTACTTATTCGGACTATAGTGGATTTAATTATCCCAGAAGAGTTCCTTGTTCCATGCACGGTTGAGGTATAAGTTTTGGTTTTTGGCTAAAAATATAATAGTTACCCCTTTTTCTTTGATGTCTTCAATCTGACGTGAAGGCAGCGAGTCTTTTGCTTATATTGAGGTTCTAAATGTAGCAGGGCTAGGCTGCTTTAAATCCTAGATCCATGTCCCAAAGCTGGATCCTGTCTGCTTTGCAGATAGCTGGTGAGGGAAGCTATATTTATGGGACCTCTTTGCGAGTGACCCGTTGCCCACGTCGGGCTAGCATCATGAAAAAGAAAAGCTATGGTATTTGTCATTTACCATTACTTATTCGGACTATAGTGGATTTAATTATCCCAGAAGAGTTCCTTGTTCCATGCACGGTCTGTGTGTATCATAAGAAACCTCAGGGGACCATTCTGAGTTCATTCCCATCTTGAAACGGACATGTTATGTGCCTTGAAAAGTGGACGCTCAATTCTGCCAGTTGAGGTTTAAGTTTTGGTTTTTGGATGAAAATATAATAGTTACTCCTTTTTCTTTGATGTATTCAATCTGACGAGAAGGCAGCGAGTCTTTTGCTTATATTGAGGTTCTAAATGTAGCAGGGCTTGGCTGCTTTAAACCCTAGATCCATGTCCCAAAGCTGGATCGTGTCTGCTTTGCAGATAGCTGGTGAGGGAAGCTATATTTATGGGACCTCTTTGCGAGTGAGCCGTTGCCCACGTCGGGCTAGCATCATGAAAAAGAAAAACTATAGTATTTGTCATTTACCATTACTTATTCGGACTATAGTGGATTTAATTATCCCAGAAGAGTTCCTTGTTCCATGCACGGTCTGTGTGTATCATATATATATACATATATATATGCTGCAAATCCACAAGGAAAATGAAAAACGATTCCAAGTCCTTTTGTGTATTCAAAGCTGCATCTCGTCAGGGAATGAATACACGAAAAGCCTTGGAATCGTTTTTCTTTTTCCTTGTGGGTTTGCAGCATTCATTCATTTCACATGTTTGATTGTGAAATTTACCTCATATATATATATATATATATATATATATATATATATATATAGTTGTTACCCGAATTGAGGTTATTTGGTGCAAAATCTGTCATTTTAATTTTTTATCTATCTAAATTTTTGATGAGAAAAGAAATTTGTGTGCTGGCGGAATATATTTTTATATAATATATCCACATTTTTAATTTTCCGTAGTTGAAAATTGTTTTCTTTTTAAAAAAATTGCATATTCAATAATTGCAACACGGTGATCGTAAATTTTCTCATTTGCTTAAAAGGTTTTTAAAATTAACTTAAAAATAATATATTTTTCCTTTCAGTAAGAAAATGCTCGTTCCAAAATGTGGATTTATTTGCCATGAATATTGTTCGGCTTTTATTATTTTAATATATATATATATATGATCACCTGAAGATCAGGGCTCCCAGCCTTCGTTAGTTAGCCTTATAAGGCTAACTAACGAAAATATCACGACTTAACCTAACCAATCGTTAGGTCAACTGTACGCCCTTGACGAATGGCTAGGTTAAGTCGTGATAGTTTCGTTAGTTAGCCTTATAAGGCTGACTAAAGAAGGCTGGTGGCCTTGATCTTCAGGTGATCATATATATATATATATATATATATATATATATATATATATATATATATATATATATATATATATATATATACACACGAGGGTAATTCAATAAGTATCGGCACTTTTTATTTTAGCGATAATATAGTATATGAAAATGAAAATGAAAAGGTTTATTGGCAGACTATAGTCCATATGAGAAATATTATTAATACAGTGACAGTTCATATACTAAGGATAAAAATATATACAATTGACTAGAAATAATACTGCACTGTCGAAGTTAAGTGGAGCTACAGACAGACGTTTTCGTACCAAGAAGTCCATAGCTTAGAGGATAAATAGCAGGACTCATGGATAGCTTGGATGATCGGGTTGGTTGATTTTTTAATTCTTTGCATTAGACTGTGTTGAGCACGTCTTGTTACCTCCGGGAAGCTCAGGACATTCCGGGTAGCAAACATTTGCGAAGCTGAGCATCTCGGGAGTAATTTATGTAAGAGTCTAAAAGACTTGTTGTACAGCAAATTTAGAGTTCTGCCAGAACCTTTTTAATAATTCACCCACAGTTGCTGTCTGTATATATTACTGCATAAAGTACGAAAGAGAGTGTCTTTAGCTTCACTTGTACAGAATCGAAAGTTCCTTATGGTCATATTCGCTTTAGCACACAGGCTTCGAGATTGTTTTCTTATATCCGAGTCTTCACTCAAGGAGCTGGTAATAGTTTGACCCAAATACTTAAACTCTTGTACTTCCTCAATTACTTCACCATTCATTTTAAACCTTATATCAGCTGGCTGATTACAGCTTTTAGGATGAAATTGCATAAACTTAGTTTTTGTAACATTAAAAAGAATATCATGTTTCTGCGAATACACTTCGCAGACGTTTAGTAGCCGATCCAGACCTTTAACAGAGGGACTTATTAACACCATATAATCGGCATAAACTAAGTTATTTATCCTTGTGTTATCTATATAACATCCCACTATTGCCTCATTAAGTGAAGCAATTAATCCATCAATATACACATTAAACAGCATAGGGGAGAGCAAGGAGCCTTGTCTCACCCGGCAAGAGGAGCCAAAACACTCGGATAGTACATTGCCCCACCTAACAGTGAAAGATTGGTGGGAATACTAAAATTTCAATAAATTTAATATTGTGGTTCACCCTATCATATGCCTTACTTATATCGAGGAAACAGCTATAAATAGTTGAATTACTGTCAATGTATTTAGATATTGTTTCTTTAAGTACATAGATACACAGGTCAGTTGAGCAGGACCTTTTAAAGCCAAACTGATTAGGAGATGTCCATAGGAAATCATTTAATCGGCGTAACAAGAGTTTTTCTAGTAGTTTCGAGAAGCAGGAATCGACAGCAATAGGCCTGTAATTATAATAGTTTTGCAATTATATAATATATATTCGTAATAACGAGCCAAACTGAGATCTATAGGCTTATTTAAGCTAGCAACAGTATAGGCTTGTTTAGGCTACTCGTAGCTGTCACATATTGTACAAGTAATAAGCATGGCTGCGCCGCTTTCAATTTGTACCCTGGAAGAACAGAGATCCGTGTTTCGTTTTTTGTGGGCAGAAGGTGTGAAAGGAGCTGAAATTCACACGCGTTTATGTGCTCAGCATAGGAATAATGCGTTACCACGGCGAAGTGTGTACGAGTGGATTCAAATGTTCGAGGAAGGTCGGACATGTGTGACAGATGCTCAGCGCTCAGGACGACCGTCAACATCAACCAGTGGTGACAAGCATGAAGAAGCTAGAGCCATGATTTTTGATCACAGAAGATTAACAATAAAAGAAAATGCACCTTCATTAGACATCAATCAAGGGTCAGCCTATTCGATAGTTCACGACATTCTTGGCTTTCACAAGGTTTGTGCAAGATGGGTGTCCAAATAGTTGACAGAAGAGAACAAGCAAAATCGTATGGACGTCTGCTCTTGTCTTTTGGCGCAGTATCATAATGAAGGTGAAAACTTTTTGGAGCGCATTCTCACTGGAGATGAAACTTGGATCCATCACTATGAACCAGAAAGCAAACGACAGAGCATGCAATGGAAGCATCCAACATCTCCCGTTGCAAGGAAGTTCAAAGCGCAGCCGTCGGCAGGTAAAGTTATGCTAACACTGGTTTGGGATACACTAGGTCCTATCCTTGAACATTATCTAGAGCTTGGAACTACAGTAACAAGTGCATCGTATTCTGACATGCTTCAGAATGAGTTAGAGCAAGCAATTCGTACAAAACGGAGAGGGAGATTGTCGAGAGGTGTTATTCTGTTACACAACAATGCGCACCCTTATACCGCTGCACAGACTAGAAAATGCTTTTAAGAACTTAAATTTGAAGTTCTCGACCATCCAGCCTACAGTCCAGACCTGGCACCTTCAGATTTTTACCTGTTTGGACCACTAAAAGACGTTTTGAGAGGTGAGCGATTCCAAGGCGATGATGACCTGAAGTTGGCGGTGCATGACTAGCTACGCACACAGCCAAAAACATTCTTTTGTGATGGCAATCGGAAGGTTGTAGATCGCTGGACTAAGTGTATTGAGAAACAGGGAGACTATGTTGAGAAGTGATGTGTTTATAATCTATCAGATGTGAAAATAAAATTGTGAAAATAAAAAGTGCTGATACTTATTGAATTACCTCGTATATACGAGTATATATATATATATATATATATGAAAATTATTTCACGAAAGTAACCCGTGAAAAATATTTATGATGAATAAAACCACGAAGGAAAGGAAACACAGAGTGGTGCTCAAGCGCTTTCGTCTAATGACATTCTCAGTAACACTGCAGTAAATAAAGGGTTCAAGACTATATATAAGTTAAAAAAAAAATATATATATATATATATATATATAGTAAATATAGAAATAAAAATTGTAGGAGGAGCATACAAATTTGTAAGGAAAACTACCAATTTTAGCACTTTACCCGAATTCAACACAAGATCAAATGGAATGGTTGCAACCAATTTTATAGATAATGCCTGAATGATAAATAGGTCACAAAAAAAAATAAAAAAATAAAAAATAAAAATAAATTGAAAAATAAAATTTGTAAGAGGAGCGTACAAATTTATAAGGAAAAATTACCAAAGGTTTAGCACTCTGCCCTTCTTGTCTAAATCCGTTCTGAACAAATTCAAAACAACGGGATCGAGTTGAAAAAGACCTTTGCTCATGTTAAAGTTATTTGTAAGTTGAATAATAGCAGACTTAAGAATATTTCTATTAACAATGTTGCTAGAGTGAAACAAAACTGAAACATTATTCCAATCAATACAATGGGATAACTCTGACAAATGGACAAAAAGGACACTGGACGACTGTCCCGTTCTAACGGAATATTGATGCTGTTTTACACGCGTGTGGAAATCCTTTCCCGTCTAACCAATGTAAAAGGAATCACATTGTTTACATCCAATTTTATAGATAATGTCTGAATTATTGGTAGGACTATTTTTTACTATGATATTTTTCACAATATTGTTATATGAAAATACTACATTAATATCCAAAAGTTTAAGTACGTTAGCAATGCCTAAAAAGCCCGGGAAAAATGGAAGTAGTAAAATATTCTTCGACAAAGTGTGAGTGTTATTATTCACACGTGTGAATAATAACACTCGCACTTTGTCAAAGAATATTTTAGTACTTCCATTTTTCCCGGGCTTTTTAGGCATTCTTAATGTACTTAAACTTTTGGATATTAATGTAGTCTTTTCATATAACAATATTGTAAAAAATATCAGAGTAAAAAATAGCCCTACCAATAATTCAGGCATTATCTATAAAATTGGTTGTTGTAAACAATGTGATTCCTTTTACATTGGTCAGACGGGAAAGGATTTGCACACGCGTGTAAAACAGCATGAACATTCCGTTAGAAAGGGAAACGGGACAGTCGTCCAGTGTCCTTTTTGTCCATTTGTCAGAGTTATCCTACTGTATTGATTGGAATAATGCTTCAGTTTTGCTTCACTCTAGCAACATTGTTAATAGAAATATTCTTGAGTCTGCTATTTTTCAACTTACAAATAACTTTAACATGAGCAAAGGTCTTTTTCAACTCGATCCCGTTGTTTTGAATTCGTTCAGAATGGATTTAGACAAGGACAGAGTGTTAAACCTTTCGTATTTTTCCCCTTATAAATTTGTATGCTCCTCTTACAATTTTTATTATTCAATTTATTTTTATTTTTTATTTTTATTTTTTTTTTGGTAACCTATATATCATTGAGGCATTATCTATAAAAATGGTTGCAAACAATCCATTTGATCTTGTGTTGAATTCGGGCAAAGTGCTAAAATTGGTAGTTTTCCTTACAAATTTGTATGCTACTCCCACAATTTTTATGTCTATATTACTATATATATTATATATATTATATATATTATATATTTTTTTTGGTAACGTATATATAGTCTTGAACTCTTTATTTACTTCAGTGTTCCTGAGGATGTCACTGGACGAAAGCGCTTGAGCACTACTCTGTGTTTCCTTCGTGGTTTTATTCATCATATATTATATATATATATAACCCACGTCCCATTCCCCTTGAGGTGGGTACGATGCTTGAACTTGGGACCGAAAACACTCAAATCAATAACATGCGCAATGATATACAGTAAAGGGCTCACTATCGGGAATAAGGTACCACCCCAACCTCAGAGATCCAGTGTTACCTTTCATTACAAAGGTGGGGGGTATACCTCTAGAGGTACGTCAAGTGAGACCAATGTCTACATTTACACACCTCACAAAGCGATTCCATTCATCTCTGTTTCTCGCTCACTCTTGTGACACATTTACTGTATATTAACTGCACATTTATTTGTACATTTGATATTTGAAGGCTCTATGTGAAAAAGGGAATAAGGCACATTTGAAAAAGTGTGGCTTGTCCCCATTTTCACTCAAGTCCTTCAGTGTCATCATCCCACCTTTTACGTGGTCCTCCTCTACTTCTCACACCTATACACTCACTATTACACACCTTTCTCACAATATAATTTTTTATTTTCTCCGCATCACCAAACCAATTTAACATACTATTCTTATCTTCAACGATTTTTCCACTCCATTCCTCTCCCAGACATTCTTATTTCTGAAACAGTCAATCCACTTGACACCAGTTCTACTTTTTAAAATATTAATCTTAACCATTCTCACTACTGACATTAAACTATCATGCCCAACAAGGGTGTGTATGTGTATATATATATATATATATATATATATATATATATATAATATATATATATATATATATATATCACCGCGTGTCCCAAAGAAATGTATACCCACTTTGTTCGATAATACCAGCTATGAGGATAATAAATATATTACTTTTTATATGTTTTTCAATAAAGAATTTTCTCCTGAATCTAAATATTTAATTATTTTTATTAAAAATTGAAAAACAAAAAAGTTACAGATGTTTAAATTATAATTATTATTTTCGAGACTTCATGTGCGATATTTTCTAATATTTTAACCGACTGTTTTGAGATACTTATGTTTAGTGTTGATATTGAAGCATAAATGTTGTAATAATTAGTTAATTCAAAAAATTTACAAATTCCATGGTTAAATGACACTTTATCTAAGATGTTCGACGTCTTCCAGAACGTTGTTTTTTTTAAGTTTTGCACAGTGCCGTCGGTTTCAAACTTATCTCGTATACGTGCAATTGTAATCCGCGTTGGTGGTTCCGTTTCAAATTCCCGTCTCCACTGTCTTTGGACTTCTTTTATGTTTTCTGATTTCAAGTACCACTTTAATACAAACTTACGTTGGTCGAATGTTAGTCTTAAGTTGGCCATTTTTAAGGGCAATTCTCACTTACAGTAGAAAAGAACAAACGTCGCAGAGTTATAAGATGTTAGCTAAGGTTAGAGCAAAACTGTAGTCTTGCCTAATTAGAACTCAACGAAATGGCTAGGCTAAGCTAGGCACTAAACATAAGTATCTCAAAACAGTCGGTTAAAAGGCAGGCCAGGCCATAAAAAAAAATATTAGAAAATATCGCACATGAAGTCTCGAAAATAATAATTCTAATTTAAACATCTGTAACTTTTTGTTCTTCAATTTTTAATAAAAATAATTACATATTTAGATTCACGAGAAAATTCTTTATTAAAAAACATAAACAGTAATATATTTATTATCATCATAACTGGGTATGTGTGTGTGTGTGTGTGTGTGTGTGTGTGTGTGTGTGTGTGTGTGTGTGTGATTCGTAAAAACATTGAAATGCCTTAAATAGGGGAAGGAATCAGTAAAACCTCAATTTATCCGAAAGCAAGCTTCTGGCATCTTAATTGAGTTCCTCGTTTAATAACCCTAGAACACTGAACATGGGTATAATATACCCGAACGCCATGACATCACGCGCATTACGTGGTGTTCCCGTGGAGGCAGGCAGCTGGTATCCTTAGTAGCTTCAGTCTGTCCCGAGCCCTGACAGAGGTAGGTCATGTCGCTCCGCTCCGCGCCCTGGAATTTTCTATAATCATGTGATCGGGTACAGTATACCCGAGTTCAGTGATAATAGTAAAAGAAAAAATCGGGTGTATTATATCCGAGTTCAGTGTTAGTGTACAAAGTGCGAGTGTACTAATTATTTATTTTCCATTTCAGGCTGTGAATAATATTTCAGATAAACTATTATACCATTAGTAAGTTATCCTGACCATAATGGCTTCCCATTACCATAAAAATCCAACTGAGGAGGAAGTGGATGCTATTCTTTTTGGACTCAATAGTGACGAAGAAAGTGATGTGTTAGAACATGAAGAGCTTTATGATAGTGATAATGATGTTGACTTTGTGGCTAACCCAGAGGATATGAGTAGTGGCATAGAAACTAGTGACTCTGACACAGACCAAGCACCCCGTCGCAGGCAGAGAAAGGGAGCATGTGGTCGGACTGGTAGGACTAGGCGTCCCCCTCCTACCGCCTCGCCTGCTACCCCTGCTGCTGGCCCTTCTGCTAACCCTGCTGCTGGCCCTTCTGCTTACTCAGATGACCCTGATGACCCTGCTGCTATCACCCCTGCTGCTGTACGTCCTCCTGCTTCTGCTCCTCCTCCTGCTCGCCGGGGACGACGACGACGCCGTGATGAGGATGAGGACCTGCTTGTTACTCACGACAACAGTGAAAAGTAAATCAGGCTTTGTGTGGCACACAAGGCCGCAGGTCTCCGCAGCAACACGAACAGCAGCAAGGAACATTATTCCACCATTCACGCCCGGTCCCACCCAAGCAGCTGCTCAGGCCACCACCCCAGAGCAGTGCTTCAAGCTATTTTTGTCTGATGATATCATAAATGAAAGTGGAGTGGACCAATCAGAAGATTGATGTTGTAGCCATCAAGTACAAGAAGAAAACATCCACTGTGCAGAGGACAACAGCAGCAGAGATACGTGCCCTGCTAGGTGTGTTGGTGTTTAGTGGGTACAGGCGTGACAACCACCTGTCCACAAAGGAATTGTGGTGCCCTGTTTCGGGGGCTCCATTCTACAGGGCAGCTATGTCGGAGGTTAGATTTACATTCCTGTTGACCTGCCTACGATTTGATGACCCAAACACACGGGAAGAGAGGCGGGCCGACGACAAATTAGCCCCAATCAGGAGTGTGTGGGACAAGTTTATTGGCTACTGTGAGGAACACTACACGCCCAACGAGACCCTCACTGTAGATGAACAGTTGCTGGCTTTCAGGGGTAAATGCCCCTTTAGAATATATATACCAAATAAGCCAGCAAAATATGGAATAAAACTTGTCTTGGCAAATGACGTCAAAAGTAAGTACCTGTTGACAGGTATTCCTTACCTGGGGAAACAGGGAACTCGCCCAAGAGATGGACTGCAGCTAGGCCATATGTTTACGAAAGAACTTACACGACCCTACCACCACACCAACCGCAACATCACCACCGACAACTGGTTTACATCTGTGCCACTAATACACGACCTTCTCCATAACTGTGGCATGACACTGGTGGGCACAGTGAAGGGGAATAAGAAGGAAGTACCAGATGCGGTGAAAGATAAGGTGACCCGCACGCCAGGTAGCACCGCCTTCCTCTTCACCAAGGACATGACGCTCCTGTCCTACGTGCCAGACACGACCACAAAAACGAAGAATGTCCTCCTGATGTCGTCGATGCACACGCAGCCGACTATGAATGAAAATGGAAAGCCAGAGATTATTCAGTTTTATAATGAGACAAAAGGAGGAGTCGACACGTTCGACCAAATGTGTGCCACGTACAGCTGCAGCAGGAAAACGAAAAGGTGGCTGCTGTGTCTCCTCTTTGGCATTATAAATGCAGCTGTTATAAATTCCTGGCTTATCCACAAGGACAACGCTGGCAGGGTAGGAGGCATCCAGCTGAAAAGGAGAACATACATGCGGGAGTTAGCCTTACAGCTGATCAAGCCCTCAGCTGAGAACCGCCTGAACGCCCCTACTCAGCACAGGCAAGTCAGGCAAGTCATCAGCAAAGTGTGCTTGCTCATCCCCTCTGTCATGGGTGATGTTGCAGGGCCGTCAGCAGCAGAAATGAGGGAGCCCATGGTCCGCTGCTCTAAGTGTCAGTCAAAGGCTGACAAGAAGACCCGCTTCAGGTGTCACGGATGTCGCCTACCTGTCTGCCCGAGCCACTACTACCCCTACTGCTGCGACTGCGTGTGAGGCTGAGGTAAGTGTCAAGGAATACACCTGAAACCATTATTTTGTTGTGATGTAGTCATTTCTGTGTACTAAAAAAGGCTTTGTTATAAAAAAGGCTGTGTACTAAAACAGCCTTTTTTCCTGCCTCTCTTCCCTACAGTTTGCGCGTCGACTGTGTGGTGGTGACCCCTGACAACTGCATGTGGGGCTGGGGGAAGTTATAATGTTCCAGGAATATACCTAAAACTATTATTTTTATTGTAATTGTCTTCATATATCACTTAGTACTCATTTACAGGGGGTATCATAGGCTAAAATCGCTTTATAGTGAATAATAAGCCATTTTTTGTGTACTAAAAAAGGGTGTTGTTTCCACCTCTCTTCCCTACAGTTTGCGCATGGACTGGGTACTGGAGACCCCCTGTGAGCAGAGGCAGCATACCTGGGAAGGGTTTGGGGAAGTTTGGTTGAAATTGATGGAGCCGTTTGTTTTTGGTGATGTTTTTCCAAAAACTTCTCAAATGTTTTTTATTTTTTTTGCTTTTTCAATATTTTTTTTCTAAATTCAGTACGAACCTTATTTTTATGAGTTAAGAGTTAATATTAGGTTTAGTAATAGTAAGGTGCATTACCTTTAGTGTGTAATTGTTAATTTAAATAAATATGCATATTTACTATTTTTTTTCTATTTTCCAATGTCGGGTATAATATACCCATGTTCAGTGTTTGTGTGACTCAAACATATGTTCAGTGTTCTAGGGTTAATATGAATTCTCTCAATTTAGAAAGTTGTTTCAAATTCAGGATAGTTCATCGGACAATTTTGTTTCATTTATCCAATATCTCTTTCACTATTTTCTCAAAGTTTAATGAACCGCTGCTTTAACTAATTAACCAAGCTTTTAACCAATATTTATTCAGGTATTTTTAGCCAACATAATTATTTACCATGAAAATTTCAACCATTTTATTTTTCTTCTTATAAAAGACGAGAAATTTTTTGAAGAAAAATATTCCAACTTCGCTGTTCAGTTTCACCAATTAGGTGTAAAACAAAGGAAAAATAAACTTTTTCTTAAATTAATTAAAGCTAAATAGCATTTTTACCCTAAAGTGTAGATGTTTGAGTTTCAGGTGTAAATTTTAGAACTCACTCTGTAGGTTTTTGACTTAATAGGATGAAATAATTTCATAAGAATAAAATGTCTATTTGTTATTATACACGGCATCTCTCTGTATATGACAGATTATATTAGATTAGTTAGATCTAAATGTGTACCTGTCTCCCCAGCTACATCTTCGAGTATGTGTGTATCTATAATATTATATATATCTGTTTCTCTGTCTATATCTATGTATCCGTGTGTATCCACATTTATATCTATATCTGTCTCTATCTATATCTGAGTATTCATGTCTGTCTACATCTATATCCATATCTGTCTCTGTCTATATCTACGTATCTGCGTTTCTATCATATCTACTTGTATTATATATTCATATACAGTATAAAGTTAACAGTTTTTATTAAAATCAAAACCTGCAAAGGAATTATATGCAGAAAGAGGCGAAATTATTCTCAGAACAAATAGGGTGTCACAGATGGTATCAGGACAAAATCCCCCCGTGGACAAAATCCACTCGCGGACAAAATCCCCCATGGACAAAATCCCCCCGGACACAACCCCCCCCCCCCCCGGACACAATCCCCCCGCGGACAAAATCCCCCTAAGGCTTTATTAAAAAAAGAAGAATACGACTGACTTTATTAAAGAAGAAAAATTAAAAACACAATAAGAATAAGAATAAGAATAAGAAAAGAGGCTTCGTGAAATTTAAGTTTAGACATAAATTTAGTTTATTTTCCATCTCCAGAGGTGTTCGAAGTTATTTAACCCTTAGTGATGGAGTTTATTAAAAGCAATAAAGGTCAAACAAAACTACTGTGTGACGGATTTATTTATGTTAAGCAGAAAAACTTGGCAAATGGTGTTATATCTTACGAGTGTGACCGTCGACGTTCTCAAGCAACATGCAAAGCTAAAGTTAAAGTGTTGAATAACGAAATAATTGAAAAGTTGCATCAACACACCAACGCACCGGATAATCCGCGATGTGAGGCTACAAAGGTAGCCCAAGCAATTAAAAAGCGTGCCTATGAAACTCAAGAAACTACTCAGCAAATTATTACACAAACTTGCTCTGCTGAAGCGGAAGAAGTAGTTGCTAAACTTCCTCCCCTTCACCACCTTCGTCGTAATGTTAGACGTTATAAACAGTTGAATGAAAATAGCATGCCTTTGCCAACTTCTGCCGAAGCTCTAGTTATACCGGAAAATTTAGCCAAGACTACAGATGGAGAAAATTTTGTATTACACGATTCTTCAACAGACGGTAAAAAAATAATTATTTTTGGTACTCTCAAAACCTTAGATTTTTTAGCAAATTCACAGCATTGGTTTCTTTGATGGAACGTTCAAGGTAGTTCCTGAAATTTTCACTCAGTTATACACAATACATGCTTTAACAGATCCTCACACAATACCCTGCATTTATGCACTCCTTCCTGATAAGACTCAAGGAACATATAACAAATTTTTGCAAGTAGTACGCAATTTAAAAGATTTCACCATTATGAGTGCAATGATTGATTTTGAAAAGGCAATGCTAAATTCTTTGAGAAAAAACTTTGCAGAACTTGAAGTGAAAGGGTGCTTTTTCCATTTATGTCAGAATATTTATCGAAAAATACAGGAACACGGATTACAGAAAAAATATCAAGATGACAATGATTTTGCCTTAAAAATTCGAATGATACCTGCTCTAGCTTTTGTGCCTCCAGAAAAAGTTGTTGATGCTTTTGAACAATTATACGATTTTATACCATTGGAAGTAGGGTTTCTCATTTCCCGGCCTTTTGCTTATCCCGGGATTCCGGGATAAAAATGATTCCCTTCCCGGGATCTCGGGAAATCCCGGGATATAATTAATTATATTTAAAATATATTATAAAATAAATTAACCTAGAAAAGAGGGGTATAATTATTTTTTTTTTTTTTTATAGTCATTTAATAAGTTCTGCAATCTCCATGATGGGCAAAATAAAATAATATTGCTGTGAAAAATATGTATTAAAAAAATACTTTTGAATTACATAGAAAATTTTCACAAATAAAAAAAATTGCTCCGTTTCATTGAAAACTTAATGAATACAACGAAAAAAAAATTGCCTTTGAATTGCTTAGAAAATTTAAAAAAAAAATAAAAATTACCTTCAAATTGCAAAGAACTTCAATGAATTCAACCAAAAAAATTATCACTGTGAATTTTTATAGTACGATTTCAAAAAACAAAGATGGTCAATACTTCGATCACTCAATCTTGTTCTCATTTTAGTCACGAAAAGTCCTGCTGCTGAGAATGCCCTTTCCGATTCTATTGACGTGGGTGGAATCGTCTTTAATGCATTCAAGAGAAGAGAGATGTTCTGCGTTTTTTCGCCCGTAGCCTCGAAGATCTCTAGTTCCTTTTTAAGGTGCTTTGCAGCGCTTTCTTTGCTGTCTAGTGTTCTTGATTTCTCTACCTCGGCTGCTTTAATAGCTGCATCAAGCCTTTCAGCTAGAGTCATCGAAGATGACTGAGGGACAGCTGATTCTTGCACATCATTATCTTCATCTGTCTCACTAGAGGTAGAATCAGCAGGTACTCCAAAAAGGCGATCTAACATCTGCTTTGCTGATGAAATTAACATAGACTTGGTTGGTAAGGCTGGCAAACTTCTGTCACTTGCGAAAGTTGCGACCTTTTATAATTCTTTCCACTATTGAGGTATTGTATGAGGCCAGTCAAGTTCTCATTTCTTCTCTCTGTTATGCGTCGAATGAACGACTCCTTTAGTTTTTTTGAAAAAGGTGTGTTTAGTTGATTTAGTTCGTTCAAATGAAAGAAAAAACACCTTCTGATGAAAGTAAAGTCGATTCTCTGTTGCCCAGCTTTTCTGCTCCAACTTTTAATGGCTCCAGCGATGCCACAATGTCACGAATTACAGCAACTTCTTGTTTGTCAAGGTCAAAATTGTCCATATCTTTATTGCAGTCGATGAGAGCTTTCGATACGGATGACCTTATTTTGATAAATCGCTCCAGCATGGCTAAAAGACTATTCCATCTGGTTTTGGAATCCAGCAATAGATGCAAACTTTTTCCTTGTTCCTGTTGAACATATCCTTGTAAGATGTTATTCTTTAAAGGTGATTTGCGAAATTTTTTTGCTATTTTTCTGACTTTATTGATGATTTGAGACACGTTGATTTCTTTACCTACAGTGTCGTGCGATCCAAATGAAATATCTATCTCGAACGGATCCTCATCAAAGCGCTCACACAAAACACTTTCAAAATCAATACTATGATTGAAATCTTCTCCATCTTCATCTATGTTGTCATTATGTTCGTCATCTTCAGTTTGAATTTCTTCAGAAAGAGTGATTGCAATATCCCGGGATTTCCCGGGAAATTTCCCGGGAAATTTAAATTAGCTAAAAATCTACCGGGATCCCGGGATCCCGGTAAAGAAACCCTAATTGGAAGGTTTGCCAATTCTCGATTATTTTGAAGATAATTATATTGGAAGGCCATGCCGACGAGGACGAAGAGAACCCACTTTTAGCATTTCTATTTGGAATATGTACTCAAGAACAATTACAGAACTTCCACGTACAAATAACTCTGTCGAAGGCTGGCATAGACGCTTTGCATCTCTAACAGGATGCTCGCATCCAAACATATGGAAATTTTTAAAAGTTTTTGGGCAAGAAATAAGCTACTAACAGGCATTTATTTCTCAAATTATCGCTGGCTTGCCGACAGAACCGCAAAGGAAGAAGTATAAGTCTTCTTCTTCTCGCATTTTGAAAATTGTACAAGACTATAACAACAGGTCTATTTTTGATTTTCTTAAGGGAATTGCGTTTAATTTGTCTTTTTAAATTTTGAATTTTGTTTGACTTTGTGTTTTTAATTTTTCTTCTTCAATAAAGTCAGTCGTATTCTTATTTGTTTGCCCGGTTAGGTAATTGTACGCCCTTGACGATTGGTTAGGTTAAGTCGTGATATTTTTGTTAAAACTTTAATAAAGTCAGTCGTATTCTTATTTTTTTAATAAAGCCTTAGGGGGATTTTGTCCGCGGGGGGATTGTGTCCGGGGGGTTGTGTCCGGGGGGATTTTGTCCGCGAGGGGATTTTGTCCACGAGGGGATTTTGTCCACGGGGGGATTTTGTCCTAGAAGCGTCACAGATATGAATAAATTAAAATATGCGAAAAAAATTTGCACAGGAATTTATATCGACTATATATTTTTTTTCAAATCCTTAAGGTATTTACATTTTTCAGTATTTCGACTGTATACACACACTATATATATATATATATATATATATATATATATATATATATATACTGTGTATATAGTAAGGGTTGGATAAGATAGATTTTGTTTCTCTTTTCATTAAAGATCACAATAACCAGACTAGAGGTCATAGTATGAGATTATTTAAGCCAAGATGTAGAACAAATTTAAGAAAACATAGTTTTACAAGTGTTGTGAGATATAGGGAGGCAGCATCTTGGGTTAGGGGATACTCTCTGTCCTTACACACCCCATTTAAAGAGATTCCTCTGCCGAGCGGTGCCTCCCCATAGTACTGTGAGGTATTGAAAAACTCATGATCTTCACTTGCCCCACAAACACCTTTAAATGGGAGACCCAAAATGGGTGTACACACATTTCTACATTACTGTAGTCTTTACAGCCACACCTACACTTTTCCTCCTAAGTATATATATATTGTAATGTATATGGTTGTAAATTGTGACTTGGTCCGCAATTGATATGGACCGTGACTTATTTTTGGTTGGCAAGGTACTGGTATTGATGGATACCGTAATGAAATTGACTGGATTCTTTGGATCTGATATATTTGCATGCCGGTTATAAATAGATATAAAGTGTAACATATTTGTGGATAGTAGTCTATTATGACTTGATCCTCTAGATCCAAAGATTCTGTCTTTACTTTTAAATTGATAATTATTTAGTTTTGTAAAAATTGGTTGTTGCCAATGTACAGGCAGTTTTTACATAGTGGAGCCACCTCGATGGGCCGAAGTGGCCCCTAGTGTGCCCACTATAAAAATTTCATATGTTCTTATGTTCTTTGTGGTTCGGAACCCACGTAAAATTGTAGGTCCCCTCCGCCACCACGGAGGACATGCACAATACACAATTACGAACACAGGTAGACCAGCCATGAGTGGATCCTAGGGTCTTTGTTGGTCTGAAACATTATACTGTGCAAAGTAATTGGGACAAAGAGGTTTTCTTACAAAATTCTTAAAGAAAGTAAAGTTTATTGAAAAAAATAAATACATATAAAATTAATACGAGATATGGCCACCGTTGGTTTCGATGACATTTTTAATACGATTTGGCACTGAATCCACTAGTGTTGAGCATATATTCTTGATGTCCTCGTCTTGGAACTACTGTACACCTTGATAACGGCCGAAATAAGCTTTTCAGATGTTGTACAGTTCAACTTCTTGAGTCTAGCTTTTACAATTGCCCAGAAATTTTCTTTGGGGTTAAGATTTAATGAGTTGCCAGGCCAGTTACTGCGGTTTCTTTTCGAATTTTTTTTTCAGTTCTTTAGAGGAATAACATGGTGCCAGATCTTGCTGGAAAATTCCGTCTCCATTAGATTAGGGAACCGCTCCGTCAGCGTTAAAAGTAGTCTTGTTTTTAACATTTCGATATATTTAGTGCTGTTCATCATCCCCTCAACTGGCGCGAGACGTCCAGGACCCACAGCAGTAAAACAACCCCAGAACATCTTTTTTTGGAGGGTGTTTTGGTGCCTGTTCAATGTGTCCTGCTCGAAGGTGTTCACCTTGACTTCTTCTCACAAAGCTTGATTTGTAACCCTGTACTTCGAAGTACTTTTCGTCAAAAAACAAAAATTTCTCGAATCCTCTGCACTCCACTTTTTTGTTCCTTTGCCCATTGCAATCTTTTTTTCTTCATGAAGTTAATCAACAGTTGCTTCTTTGCAGGTATCCTGGCTTTTCTGACAACTTCCAAGCGTCTTCCAATCGTCTTCGTCCTGTGCAAACATATTTGCACAGGAAAATTGAAGAATCAGCAACCACACCTGCAGACGCTAGATCCCTCTGAAGGTCTGCACTAGTTTTCTTTGGGTTTTTCACACTACAATATTTCAAATAAGAATCTTGTCATGATGAGGTGTTTTTCGTTTCCGACCACACCATCCTTTCCGCCTGGGTTCGACGGAGCCCCAGTTTTTGTTCATTGCAATAATCCGTGACACACTCGATTTTCCAATACTGACTACCTCAGAAATCTGTCTAATAGTCATATTGTATTGTTCATGGAGAGCCTGAACTTTTGCACGCTTCCTAAGAGTTATATCCTTGATCGAAGTAAAATTTTGTAATATGCACTATTGAATAAAATCACTGCTAAAATCAGTATCAAAATCTGTTGTCAAACTATATTGAAACAAGTTAGCACACGTGCTTTTATAGTTGGGCTGTATTCTGAAAGAGAAGACACTGATATTTGCATCGACAAAAAGAAAAGATATAGCATAAACAAGAAAATTACTTCGGTCCCAATTAATTTGTACAGTACTGTATATAGTATACATATTTATATTTATTATAGGTTAATTGTTCTCTATATTCATTTGTCCGTGGTGAGCCTATTTTTACATTTGAAATGCTCATAATTAAAAAATTATTGATCTACAACAGAAATTAGTTTCATACGTAACCTTTTAACGTTAGAAGGGTCTTTTTAACGGGTCAGTTAGTGACACCCAAGGAATATACAGGGTAATTCAAAAGAGGTATTTCTAAAAATAATGTTTAATAATTTATTTTCGGGAACACCTTTCGTGGATCACCTGTATCTTTTAAATAAATGTTAACATAATATTGATATACTCGGAGATACTAACTTTAAGTTAGACCAAACTCCATTACAAAGATACTTTATCAAATGGTGCTAATATTTCCAACTTGTTCGTATTTAACTGGGAAAGAGGTTAAACTCGATTACAAATTAAAATAAAGCTGAAGTAGTTAAAAGTTCCTGTTAAAAAGGGAACAAATTCTTATGGTGTCCTTTGGACTGAAAGGCGTGTAATTGCCCTTATAAAATCATTTCGAAGTGAAGTTTTTATCGCTGAAACCAAAATTTTTGTCAAGTTGACAAAAATTTTTTTATGTCGGTATAGGAGTTCCTTGTAGGACTAAAACGATTTGCTCAAGGATTATTTAATCCTGCTACGTATCTGCAATTTCTTAATATAAGCAATAAAAATATACGATATCTGCACAAAGGAAACCCTAATGTATGCATGGTTTGAATAATTTCTCCAACGTAAAGTTTAATTATTGCATGACCATTTTCAAGGAACTTAAAACAACTTAACTGCATTTTTTAACACTTGGATAAATTAAAAGGTGCACTTCTGTAATATTTTTTTGAAAAAGATATTACAGAAGATATACAGGGGTTAGACAAAATAATATGAACACCTTGATAAATGGCGGTTTTTATTCTTAATATGGAGTTGGTCCTCCTTTAGCGTCAATAACAGCTGCAATGCGTCGGGGAATTGATTCATACAGCTTTTGGACAGTGGCTAGAGGAATCCTGAATCATTCTTCGAGCAAACCCTGCTCCAGTTCCTCCAAAGACGCCGGCGGTGGGAATCGGCTTCTGACCTGCTGCTCCAACTGACACCACAGATGCTCGATAATGTTAAGATCCGGGGATTGTGGAGGCCAATCCAAGCGTTCTACTTCACTAACATGCTCTTCAAACCAGTTTTTAACGACCCCAGCGGTGTGGATTGGTGCATTATCATCCTGGAAGACGGCGCCGCCATTGGGAAACAGCGTTTGGACCATGGGATGGACCTGGTCAGCCAATATTGACAGATAGACCTGGGCGTTAACCCTACCATGCAGTACTACAGCTGGGCCAAGAGTATTCCACGATATTGCTGCCCAAACATCACAGATCCGCCTCCATGCTTAACGGTTGGGGTCAGGCAGTCGGGGTCATAAGCATCTTTAGGCTGTCTCCAGACGTAAACTCGACCGGAACATGGAAATAGCGTAAGGGAGGATTCGTCGGAGTAGACTACATTCTTCCACCGGTCCATTGACCAATTCTTATGGTCATTACACCATTTTCTGCGCCGCTCAATGTTGATGTGCGAAAGGAAGGGTTTGGCAATTGCAGCCCTCCCATGGTATCCAGCTCCATGGAGCTCGCGACGTACAGTTCTGGTCGATACCGGACCTGCAAGATGCTGGTTAAGCTCTGCAGTCACTTTTGGAGCTGTGGTCTTATGGTTCTTTGTCACAATGCGCTTTAGCACCCGGCGGTCTCGATCACACAGCTTCTTCTTGCGTCCACTATTGCATTTGTCGATGCTTGTCTTTCCATGGTTTTGGTAAGCAGACATGACCATAGAGACAGTTCCTCTCGATACATTGAACATCTGAGCGGTTTTCGTCACCGATGCACCAGCCATCCGCGCTCCGACAATTTGCCCTCTTTGGAAGTCTGACAGGTCTTTCATAACTGCTAATTCATAATTCACTCAGATCTGTAAAAACAACGTGAGGGTTATAACATGACGAATACACTCTCTGTTACGCATTTAAATAGGTTTGCCAGTCATTTGACCGTTTACTTTGTGTCTGAGCAGTCCGTAAAGATAACCGGTGAAATCGGCGGGTGTTCATATTATTTTGTCGAACCCCTGTATGTCCTTCCATATATCGAAGAGGATCTCTTCCCAGTCTTGGTTATTCTCATATTCGTCCAAGAATGACAAATCCGAAAATGGGAATCTCAAAGGAGGCAATTCTCAAGTCAAAATCTATTTTCATTCCCATTTTCAGTCCCGTCGGGACTGCGACTGCATCACAGACTTTTTTTTACCTTTACCCAAATCTGGAAACCTTTTCCAAATCTAGAATTCTTGCTTCGAGTATTCCAATTTCGGAACGCGAGGCAAACTGGGAATGGCGCCAAGTAAGAAGTAATCTTGAAGGGCATCCGAAGGGAAACGTTTCTAATTAGTCGGATAATTTTCCTTCAGGATTTGAAAGGAAACAGTCCTTATGACCCAGTTCGTATCAAGGAAGAGTTTTTACAACATTTTAAATGTTAATCCTGAGAGCATACTGCAAACGGTTCATTTGCAGAAACCAAATTTTTTTAAATTTTCATGTTAATCTTCCAAGTCGATTGGCACACTTTAAAAGAGTATAAAACTTAATACGACCATTTCAACCCTAGCGCAGTCAATAAAAAACGGGATAGTCAGGTAGCTTAACAAAATGAAAGGGACCTTCCGGACAAAAGCACCAACTTTTTCCTGACACTTTATTAGGTTATATTATTCAGCTTTTGTGTTGGAACCAAAAAATCTGACATGGATGGAGCTTCCATTTGGCCCATTGCAATACTGACCCTTATTTTGGCATGAAATTACACGTAAAAGGCATCGGATTTTCCACTCTTCCTATATAGTAGAAATAGGATATAAGATTGTCAATCCTGTGTATGTAGAGTATAAAAACACTGTAATTCAGAATATTTAGAATAAGAAACAACTAATTTGATATATCACAATATTAAACAGCTAAACAAACAATAAAAACATCATAATGTATGTAGAATATAAAAACACTTCAATTCAAAACATACAGCGAGTTCAGTTATATGTCACATCTGCAGCCGGAAAGCTCTGTGCATTTCCAGTGTGCCTTCTTGCACGAACACCTTGCACCACAGCCACTCACGCTTTTTCACCCACACTTCACTAGTTCACTGCATGCTTTGGAGGCCATCGGTAGTGTGCTCCACACAGGAAGCCAGGACTTGCTCTCTCTGTCAAATGTCCATCCCCACCCTTCTGAAGTAGGAGTCTGCTGCTGGGCCAGTTCACATGTCGTCCAGATTCCAGCTTGGAAGGCAGCGCGCCTCGAGTGTTGCAACAAAGCCCATTTTGAGAATGGTATCCCAGTACTGAAATGTTGGACTCTTGCTGATCATATCTTGTCTCTACGTTTCTTTGGCCTTCTCATCATGCGTCCTTCAGTTATTGTGTGTGTGTAAAGTCATCCTGCTGGAGCTTGGCCAGGGCTAGAGCACTCAGTAGGCATGCCTTGTCCTGGTGAGGTGGGATGCCTTGAGGAAGAAGTCAGCTGTGCCAGAGGAGGCGATGCCTGTTTGGGTCAGTGCGGTGGTCCACCCAGAGGCCTCCAGGTAGTCCCCGAATGTTTTCCACATTGCCATCTCAATGTGCAGACCACCGAATGTAATTATGTACTTGTCCTCGCCATGTGTTTGAGGCTAATTCCACTGAACAAACTTGGCCAGTGCATACAGTGGTGCACCCAAAGTAATCACTGGAATCTGTCCAGGATTCAGGAACTGAGTGGCTTCGCGCTGTACAGTCATCCTATGCTTGATCATAGCAGCTGAAGCAGCCTTCTCATAGAAGAGTGGCAAGAGTTGTGTGAGAGCGGGTTGTGAGTCGTCAGAAATGTAGTCTTGATGACTGGCATGGTAGGCTGACCAGGCCACAACATCTCCCTTGGTTACCTCCTTCTTCTCGATCAGCTTGATAGCATGCTCCAGCCAACATTTCTCTTTCTCTCGTGCTCCCTCCAGATGTCCCTCCACAGCTTTGACAGTATTGGATGTCCTGGGTACAGTCACATTTTTTTGTCTTGAGTGCAACAGCGGGCACAGTGGTGAAGCTCTCGGGCAACAAATGGTTCTTCTTTGTTTCTGAAGAGGGCAGCCGTATCCCATACTAAGAGTGTCCCATATTGAACTTGGTAGGGAACTGAAAGAGACTGATGCCTGTACCGTGGAATGAACCTTTGGCTGTGGTGCTTGATGGGTTGTGATCCAAGTTGTCCAAGGCACCAACGGTAAAGAGGCCTTTGCGTAGCTGGGAAGGACTCACAGAACTTTTGTCTTCGATGTTCTCACAGACAGCAGTAGCTAGTTGTTTCTCAAGTAGAAGTACCCGATCAGAGCTTACACTCAAGCCCAAAGTGTACAGCTGTGTTATCAACTTCTTGGACTTGGTTTGCGTGTGAACATTTAGTCCAAGGTAGAGGAGCAAGGGTGGTTCCAACGAATGTCGAGACCTGGCAGTTGCAGCAGCCGCTCCCTTCATGGCAGTTGGAGCCCACTTCTTGCAGTTAAATAGGATCATTTGCGAGACCGTGAAACATGACTGGGAGTCTGCAGAATCCTGGTCCTTAAGGTCGGCTCCTTTCAGAAGCATGGCTACCATGGATTTGAGAGTTGTGGGGACTGAGTCCTGCTGGCATCCAGATGGAAATGAAGCATCGAAGTTGACCCCTTTAGAACGGAAGATATCGTTACGCACAATTCTGGCAGCTTTCGCCAGAATCACTGCATCCCCCTCATAGTCAAACTTCACAGTGTCCTTGGGCAGTGCCTGCATGCCTTGTTCGAAGACAAGTACTGCATTCTTGCCATCACTTTGCTCTTGTGCTTGTGGAAAGTACTTCAGAACTTGTTCCTTGAAGCGAACCTTGTTGATCTCTCTACCAATACCAAGGTCGGCCAGGCGATTTTCATAGAGCTGACGCAGCGAGGAGAACTTGAAACAGAAGGTTCCATCCTCTACAGCGTTCTCAACATGTGTGATGAGCTCAACAAAAGCTCTGGCTTTCAGTTTCTTCTCTTCCACGTCAGTCTGAGAGTATTCTTGGCTTCTCCTCTGAAAGGAACGATGGCGATTTCGCAGTCCAGTCAAGCAAGCAAGGTGATACTTTGCATCAATGGCAACGAGATCACCACCTTTAATCCTGGTCAGTAAATCTGTTTCGTGCAGATCTGCGGCCATGGTTCTTATGTTGTTGTCTGCCTGAAAAGTTGCAAAGTCATGGAGTGCCCATCGCATTTGTTACAGAATATGCACTTATTCTTCTTCACGGGCATGCGGTGTCGACGTCGTTTGGCTGCAGCATCATTCTCAGTATTGCCGGCTCTCTCCCTCTTCCTTGCTCTTTCCAGTTTCTCTGCACTGAACTTGACATGACATGTTTTGTGCGACCGTGCACGGTGCTAAATAAACTGGGCTTTGTCCATGTCCTCACTAAACTTGAGTGGGACCAGGAGTCTTCCTAACTGCCTGAATTCACTGACATTGTTCAGAAAGGTTCTGTATGCCTCTGAGCTGTCTCTGTGTTGACGCACATTAAGGGGGCATCGGAGTGTTTCAGAAGTTGTCTGCTGACATATTACACACATAGTCTAGTCCATTGTGTGCAACTGCAAGGGTCCTCAGGCACGGTCTGCAATACAAAGAAATATTTGTCAGAATTTGTCATCCTTACCGACCATAACAAATGTGGAAAAAATCTGTAAACCAAAAAATAAATATTTTTTTCATTCTACATGTCTGAATGTTGCTGCTGCCAAGCAATATGCATAATATTATAACATTCTACAACAGTAATTGAGCTCTCAGAGCCAATATCTTTATTTCTAACCGCAAAACTGATTTTTCCTGGTTTTCGTCCACCCATTTTTGAAAAATGGCTGAAACAGGCTCCAGCAGTCTCAGATTAATTGGTTCCAATAAAAATATCAAAATTTATACCACACAGATTGTCAGGAAAAAAATGGTGCTTTTGTCCAGCATATCCCGATATTGTCAAAATGTGGTCCTAAGCTGCCTGACTAAAATACCTGCGTTGATTTTTACCACTCACTGACGTTCAGTAGATAAAATCTGTCGGGTTTTTTCAAGTGAAAAACCTTTCAAATAGAAATGAAATGAAAAGTTTTTGTTAATCAGAAGGGCTCACGGATGATTACACTAGGCAACAAAGATTTTGTTACAGAAGACCAAATAGGTGCTCCTAGCTAATTTCGGTATGCTGATTTCAAATCTATAATTAGATTTTTTCTATCACGTCTAGATTTTGTGTAAAATGCAAATCACTTTTAGTAAAATTTTCTACCACGTCCAGATTTTGGTTTTAATCGGCTTAATGCCAGTAATATGAAACTTGCTTTTCAAGGTTAAAGCAATTTTTTTTGCCAACTATATACAAATTCGAACAATTTTGATAAATAAAATTTATCCCGAGTTGGCAACACTGAGTCAAGAGCATAGTAACGGGCAAAGGCCCAACGGTCAGTCGCTACGTGACAGTCAAGCAGAACGGTTGTTGAAGCTCTCTGCTGATGAGCAAGTGACAGGTTGTGGTGACTTGTGTGTTTTTATAGCATTTGTTTTGTACTACGGTGTGTATTTCTTTTTATTTTGCACATCGTAATAATTACTTTCTACGTTTTTTTCAGATATTGTATGGTAATTCAAAATGGCATCAAATAGACGTGCTTGTGTAAATCACCCAGACAACTTCTGCTTTGTCTGTGGACAATATACACCTAAGCCACAACGTAGAAACATAACAACAAAGATTAAACTTGCCTACAAGTGTTATTTTGACTGTAAGTTAGGAGACCAACAGAGGGACTGGGCACCACATATTTGCTGTGCACAGTGCAATGCAATGTTAATAGCTTGGATGAATGGTAAAAGAAAAGCTATGCCGTTCTCAGTCCCCATGGTTTGGCGTGAGCCGAAAAATCACTTCAATGATTGTTATTTTTGTTTGACAAAGATTGCTGGTTTCACAAAGAAAAACAAATCAAAGATCACGTACCCAAACTGCGAATCAGCAATGAAACCAGTACCACATGATGAAACAAATCCACCACCAGTTCCACCAGCAACGATAACAGACAGCAGTTCATCTGAAGATTCTGCTAGTGATATAGAAACAGGGAAAGATGGCATATATGTTCCAGATGCAAATATTTCCCCACATTTGTTAAGTCAAGCGGAGTTAAATGACTTAGTGCGCGATTTGGAATTACCAAAAGAAAAGGCAGAGTTGCTTGGTTCAAGACTTCAAGAATTTAATCTTCTCCAACCAAACACCAAAGTTTCCCATTTCCGCCATCGCCATTTGCAGTTTTCAAAGGAATATTGACAGATGCTAAGCTAGAAGCTGGAGTTTTCACTGGACCACAGATCCGCAGTGTCATCCACGACTCATCGTTTCCATATAACCTAAATGAGAATGAACTAGGAGCATGGACATCTTTCGTTGAAGTTGTCAAAAATTTTCTTGGAAACCACAAAGCTGAAAACCACCGTAAACTCGTAGAAAACATGTTTAAATCTTATGAAATAATGGGATGCAGAATGTCTTTGAAAATTCATTTTTTACATTCTCATCTTGACTTCTTCCCGGCCAACCTTGGGGCTGTAAGTGACGAGCATGGTGAGCGCTTCCACCAACAGATCTCAGTTATGGAAAACAGATACCAAGGTAATTTCAACCCAAATATGATGGGAGATTATTGTTGGTTCCTGCAGAAGGAGAGCTCGTCATCCTACAAGCGACAAAGGAAGAGGACACACCAAAGTTTCACTTAAGAACAGGAATTTGCCTTTCAGTAGTAACAAAAATACTAATGCGCTTTGGGTGGATGGTTGGGCGCAGGGTGGTAACTCCGCCAGCGGAATTCCGCTGTCTGTCTTAAGCCAGAATAAAGGAGGAAAGACATCCCTGTTCACTAATTATTTAAGTATGCTTAACATAAAACGTGGCACGGAAAAGTAGCTTAGACGGCTTTCGTAATAGAAGCGGGTGAGAAAAAAAATGAAAAATAGGGGTTTTCGGTTACACAAAATCTGGACGTGATAGAGAAATTTTGATATCAGATCTGAAATCAGCATCACCGCTTTAGTAGGAATCAGTAGTTCACGTGTCTGTAACAAAAAAAAAGTTGAAATTTGTTGCCTAGTGTTATATGTACTTCTACATATTTTATAGATTTTCACTCATTTCAATCATTTCCATATATCAATCAGCGTGAAAAGGAATTCAAAGAAATATGTCTTTTTCTATAGTAGACGCCATAAATACAATATATGGAAAATATTGCGAGTATGATATCAAATATACGTGAATGATTTTTTTCACCTTAAAGTTTTAATTATCAATCACTTTTCAAATTAAATTAATTATAGATTAATCCAACTGTTTCTCCTTTTGCAACCCTTGACAAAACATCTCGTCAAAAGAGAGAGAGAGAGAGAGTTACAAGGAGTTACAAGGAAAAGAAATACCTCAAAAGGCCTTGCGGCCCATACCGAGGAGGCAGTGCTGTGCTCGTTACTTTATAAATGTAATGCCGTTACCGTTACAATTACCATTTTTTTAAAGTAACGCGTAACGGCATCGTTACTCGTTACCGTTACTTTTAGTGAAATGTAAATATATTATATATGCATAGGTATATTATAATTTATATATACATAAAATGTTATATTATATAAACATTCGCTTGTGCGAGTAAGTGTTGGTTTGTATCCACTGGTTAATGCATAGGCTATGAAGTCTGTGCATGCCTTCATTGCTTTGTTATGACTTATGAGGCATAATATTTTAAAAAAGTGAAACTAATTGATACTAATTTACTAATGCTAGAATATACCAGGAAAGTTAATTTTGCAAAACAATAATACGAAATACTAAAGAAATGAATCAAATGAGTTATTGTGCAATGTGCATGGCAATGATAATTGAAATTTATTAGCTAAATATACAAAATTAAGAACTATTATTCCAAAGATCTTTATTGGCCTTTAAGAAAAAAAGCTCCTCAAAAGTTGCATTTAAGAGCGAGCCTCGTTTCGGACGCAGTATATCCTTCTCTACTGAAAAAACCCCGCTCAACAGCGGCTCTAGATGGTATAGGAGTGTTAAATTTAATAAACATTTTTAAAGTTAGTGGACGGGAAGGATGCAGAGCTGACGTGCCGTGAAGGCCCAGATGAGAGGAATGACGAAACTTCTGTTGAACTTAGGTCCCTCCCTGCTCCAGGGTTCTTCGCCTTTTTATTTTGACAGTGCTCTCAGTTTAGGGGGAGAGGGTGAATGGGGTAGGTTGCCAGCATGTCAATGGCCAATATGCACACCTCGCTCATAGTGAAGGGACAAATTTTTAACGGTTAATGAATAATGAGTGAGGATCGAAAGAACCTAATTGCGAGCTACGATAAAAAAGTAACGACTAACGAATGTATTTCCCTAAAAAAGTAACGTCGTTACTGAAAGAGTTACTTGATTTGAAATGTAACGCCGTTACCGCTACCGTTACTAAAAAAGTACCGCGTTACGTAACGGCCGTTACTTGTAACGCGTTACTGCCCAGCTCTGCGAGGAGGTACCAATGACAACGGGTGCCAGGGAAAAATTCCTACACCCTCAAATAGTGTGCAAGATTCGGTCTAACCTTTTCTTGAACTAATCCAAAGAGGAACTGTTCACAACTTCTGAAGGTAGCCTGTTCCACGTGTCACAGATCTTATATACTGTAGTCCGGTAGCACAGACCCTGATTTTACTGGAACCCTGCATTGTTTGTTATAAAGCAAATTTGTACATATTTTGAAAGCTTATACCACCCCATTCAAGAATCCATTGGGTGTACACCTGACCGACGCTTGACTTTTTCAATATGGCCGCCATTTTCTAAGATGGCGGCGAAACTGAAAAATCCCATATCCTGGTCAATACTTGATGGATTTTGATGATCTTGGTGTCATTTCTAGGGTTTTTTAGGATGATGAGTCGATCTGGAGGGGTTGCAGATACTTTGGGAGTCGTTTTGACCCACATTCGTCAGTACTCAAGGTCATTGGAGGTCAAACGCCCCCCGAAATAAGGAATATCCCATATCCCGGGCAGTCGTGGAGATATTTTGGTGATCTTACTGTCGTTTTTATGGTTTTGGGCGAGAATGAGTAGTTCTATAAGGTTTAAAATGAAATCAGGGATTATTTTCCCCATGGTAAGGTGAATTTCAATATGTCTAATTATTCCTCTTATTTTTTTCAGGTTGTTGAGCTTATTGCTGATGGTGCTGCCCACTTGGTGGTTTGATGACGTCTTGGTTGTGCTGATTCCAAAATTGTTTTTTGACTGCTGAATATGGAGAATATACCAGGTGAGCATTGTTTAGTTTTCATTTGCTGAGGATAAATTATTTCAATGCGATTTGTACTCTGAAGAATGGGTAAACAAAATTCTTATTTTTCAGGTTCTACAAAAGCTGCAGACGAATGTTTCTTTAAGGATTTCCTGCGTAGCTGTCCTGGAGGTCAGAAAGGTCTTTCAAATTGTGGGAGGATTCAGAAAATCATAGAGAGCAGCGACATCAGAGAGCAGCCAGATGTTCGAGCGAGACTAGAGCCTCTCTTGGAAGATGGAGCAAAAATCGTTTGTTGTCACAAAAACTGTGTTTCCACTTATGTGTCCAAGCGGAATTTATCAGCATTCATGAAAAAGAGAGAATGTGATACCCCTACAGTGGAGCCAAAAAGATTACGTAGTGCTGTTCTCAGTGAAGGCCCAGTATATGACCCTAAAAAACATGATGGAGAAGATCGCCAATCACTTCATGATTCCCTTTCTAAGTGCATGGACCCAATGGATCCAGAGTCACACCCAGGAGGCAACTTAGACAATATTTAGACAGGGCAGCTTGCATCTCCAGATGCCAATGCCGATAGAGCTGTTAGTATTGGAAAGACGCAACTGGCACAGTGCGAGTCATCATGGCCACAATGCTTTTATGGCACCATTTCCAAACATATCATCACCTTTGCAAGTAAAACGAAAATATGAAGGTGGGTGCCCACTTGGTTATGGATCAAGAAGCGATTTATGCACGCGTCATCGGTTTGCTGATGAGCGAACGCGAACTTGACTTGACCCATGTATTCTCAACAGAGCTTGCGGCATACCCACCCGCACTGATCCAACCAGATGGCTTAATGAGAACTGCAGCCAAGTCCGCATTGAAGCAGAACTTGGGAGTGGAAACATCCTCTCGAACATGGGGTCGACCAACAGTTGTTATCATGGATGTGTCAACTGTTTTGTGGACAGTCGACTGGCCTGCTAGTGGCACAGTTGCTACATTTATCCAAACCTTCAAAGTATGGCTACCGAAACATCTTTCTCATGCATCTGTAGTGCTAGCTTTTGATCGCTACTATGATTTCTCTCCGAAATCAAGCACTCGGGCAATGAGAAGCAAGAGCAGCAGAGTTCACAAGCTGGACCTCAACACCCCATTGCCTACAAGAGACGTTGTTCTCACGTGCGCCGCGAACAAGGAGCAACTAAACAGGCTGCTCTGTGAGCAAATCCTTGCTGACAGTGAGTATCTCGCAACTGTAACCCAAGACCATGAGCTAGTGCTTGCAGGATGGCAGACCATACCGACTTCCATTGTGCGAGGCAGGAGTCGAGCAGCATTGGAGCTCTCATCATCTCATGAAGAGGCTGACATGATAATAACACAACACGCTATCGCACAAGCTGAGAAAGATTCTGATGCCCGCATCTCCATCACTTGTGATGACACAGACGTGTTTGCCATACTGACTCACTTCTATGAATTTAAGAAACTAGGCTGTCCCATGATTATGGAGTCTCCAGTGCGTGGCAGAAAACCAGTTGACATCCGAGCAAAACTTAACCCAGCACGAAGACATCATCCCACAAATCCTCAAACTACACGCTTTGAGTGGTTGTGACACAGTTGCAGCAATACATAGCATCGGCAAAGCCACTGCCATTGCCACAGCCAAGAAGGGTCGGAAGCTAGACAAGCTGGGGTCCCTTGATGCATGCTTTGAACATATCGAGAAAGAGGCAACAGCTTTCATTGTTGCATGCTATGGGGATAAGAAATCCTCATCTTTTACTGAGTGTCGTCAGCGAGTATGGGCTCAGAAGACAGGGAAGTCGGGAACTGCTGCACCCAAACTATGTTCTCTACTACCAACAACTGAAGCTTTCCATCAAAATGTGCTCAGAGCCCACTACACTGTGGCGAACTGGCTCGATGCACTAAAGTGTGATCCACCACCACTTGATCCTGTGCATTATGGGTGGGAGAGAGACGAAACAAACAGAGTTCTCATCCCAAATACAGTTGGTGAAGGAGTGTGCTTAGCACCAGATGAAGTTCTGAAGCTAATCAGATGTGGGTGTGAATCACAATCAGCATGCAAGGGGAGTCGCTGCGGCCGCATGGGACGCGGAATCCCTTGCACAATGTTCTGTGCATGTGGCAGCGGCTTGGATTGCAACAATCCATTGACCCAAAACGCAAACGAAGAGCAGACTGATGATCCTGACGATCCTGACAAAACCATGTCTTTTGATATTTGCCCCCAATAAATGGTTACCTAATGTGAATAACTGCATCAAAGTTGTCAATGCCAATCCCCCAGCTAGGTGTGAGCTTTGTTTTGCTTACGAAGTCATATCTTGTAGCTTTGCAACCTTCCATAGAATGTATGTGCCCTGCACTTCAGCATAAATTGTGGTTTATATCCGAATATCCATATCTATATAATGTGGGTTATGTCATTTAAGCATTATGATCTGGTTTTATCTGCAGAAAAGATGTTAAGTGCTCAGCAGTTAGCTAGATTGTAGAAATTGTCACTGAAATAAAGCAAATACAGTGATGTCAACTGTAGCATTATCATATTTCAAGGCCAAACTTTAACCTCAAATGACCTTGACTTGACCAATGGAGTTGTAAAATGATATCCTACTGTTATCATGTGCCTATAGAACTACTCAGTTTCGCCCAAAACCATAAAAACGACAGTAAGATCACCAAAATATCTCCACGACTGCCCGGGATATGGGATATTCCTTATTTCGCAGGGCGTTTGACCTCCAATGATCTTGAGTATTGACGAATGTGGGTCCAAACGACTCCCAAAGTATCTGCAACCCCTCCAGATCGACTCATCATCCTAAAGGAACCTAGAAATGACACCAAGATCATCACAATCCACCAAGTATTGACCAGGATATGGGATTTTTCAGTTTCGCCGGCCATCTTGGAAAATGGCGGCCATATTGAAAAAGCCAAGCGGGGGTCAGGTGTACACCCGATGGATTCTTGAATGGGGCGGTATAAGCTTTCAAAATATGTCAAGATTTGCTTTATAACAAACAATGCAGGGTTCCCACCCCGTGCAACCGGCCTAATAGGTAAAGTAATTCCCACACACACTAGTGCTAAACCGTTTCAAATCCAACTTCCAACCATTGTTGCAAGTTGAGTTATCATTTAAACTAAACATGCTTCTAAAATCGACATCGTTGAACCCGTGTAAGAGATTGAAAACTTCGATGAGTTGACCGTGCAGCCTTCGAGTTTCCAGCGAAAACAAATTCAGGGCGCGTAAGCGTCGACTGTAGCCCATATGCCTAACGGAAGGGATTAACTTTGTGGCCCTCGCCTGGACTCCCTCCAGCCTCTCAATATCTTTCCTGAGGGTGGGCAACCATAACTGAACAGCATACTCTAGGTGCGGCCGAACCAGGGCATTGTACAGAGAGAGTACAATCTCCTTGTTCCAAAATCGAAATTGCCTCTTCATATAACCCAACAGCTTCTGGGCTTTCTTTTCCACCTCTACGCACTGTTTGGTAAACTTAAGGTCGCTGCTAATTAGCACACCCAAGTCCTTTTCCAAATCAGTGGCCTTGATATTACTCCCCAACATGGAGTAGTCCGACTTGGGATTGGCGTAGCCAATGTGCATCACCTTGCATATACCCGAGTTAAGCGGCATTGCCATTTTTCGGACTCACTCTCCTATCCTACGTAGGTCCGCACGCAGTTGCTCGATCGCTTCGGACTTCCCAACATTGGCCCCAAGCTTGGTGTCATCAGCGAATTTGGCGATCCGACTGACGATGCCACCGTCGATATCATTTATGTAAATGATAAACAACACTGGCGCCAAAACGGAACCCTGAAGAACCCCGCTAGTGACCGAGGCCCAACCCGAGCTAGCCTCTTTAATTATAACCCTCTGCCGCCTATTCTTCAGCCAGTTTCGAATCTAGCTACCTACTTCCCCACCGATACCCAGCGCGCGCACTTTGGTCATTAGCCGGCGGTGAGGTACCTTATCAAATGCTTTCTGAAAGTCGAGATAAAGTATATCAATCGCCCTACTCTTATCGTACTCACTCCACATGACGTGGAAAAACTCGAACAAGTTGGTGAGACACGACCTATGCCGTCTAAACCCATGTAGGGAGTCCCCAAGCAGCTTGTAGGAATCCAAATGGTCAAGGATCCTATCTGCTATTATTCCCTCTAATAATTTACCTACAACCGAAGTGAAACTAATGGGACGATAGTTCCCTGGACTTTCGTGATTCTCTTTCTTAAAGATATGGGTCACGTTGACTTCCCTCCAGTCACCAGGCACCTGGCCCGTCTCCAACGATTTGTTGAAGACTGTAGCCAGGTGGGGAGCCACCTGGTCGCCGCGCATTTCCCGCAAGACTCTGGGGAGGAACTGGCCTGGCCCAGAAGCCTTAAACGCGCTAGTTTGTCTATTCTATCGGCAACGCCTGTCGCGATACACCGAACACTATCCAGGCCAGCACCGTCGTACCTAACGCTTGGCTCGGGGATGACGCCGGTATCCTCCCTGATGAACACTCCAACAAAGTACTCATTCACTACATTAGCGATGTCCGCGTCGGAGGTCCGCAGGACGCCGCTGTGGTCCTTTAACAGGCCTATCATACTTCTAATGGGCTTTCTACTATCAACATAACTGAAGAACTCCTTAGGGTTCCCCTTGCAGAGGCTTGCCACCCGGAGTTCTTCGTTACGTTTGGCTGCCTAACCTTCGCCTTCACTTCCCTGCACAGGCGGACATACGCCTCAGTGTTTTCCTGGGAACGATTGGCTTTCGAAAGAAAGAGAGAGAGAGAGAGAGAGAGAGAGAGAGAGAGAATCCTCAACATAGAGAGAGAATCCTCAACATATTTTTACACACCACACAGTATTCTAATGTAATGAGTAGAATTTGGCTTTGGTGTTATAATCGTTCTTGCAAAACAAAAATGTCAGCTTCCGAGATTTCTCTCGATTCTCTTTTAAAATTAAATTTCCTTAATTAATTTAAGTAAACACAGTCACACACTCAGAAGTGCAAAAGAATAAAAATCGTTGCATGAGACAAACTAATTTATTATTTGCGAGAAAACTTCGCACTCATCTCCAGTCCGCGGCTGAGAATGTTCGAACTGGGAATTCTAAATTTGAGAAAACGAATTTCCTGATTTGGTAAAGAGCAAAAGGAGACAGTGACGCAATTGCGTGAAAAATCACACTTAAAGTAGGAAATCCTACAGTGGGAATAGGAATGGATCGACTTGAAAAATACCCCCTTTGAGATTCTCACCCGTGGATTTTTCGCTCTTGGTTGGGTGAGGAATGAAATAGGAATCACACTTAGTGGCAAGAGACTTTTTAAACCTATATATACGATTATTTAGATACATATGTAGACCTTCCTCAGATCTCCCAATTTCGGTCATTCCCATTTCAGTCTTTGTCCAAGAATAAAAAATGACATTCGTGCTTAAATTGCACCACAGCCCACTTCTTTACCTTTTCTCAAATGAGGAAACTTCCCCAGATCTGGAAATCCCATAGTCCTCAGTGCGATATTTTATTCAGCATTATTGTATATTCACACTGTTCCTACCTTAAGTGTTATAAAAGATTCGACGTGTGTGATAAAGAATGATGTTTATTTAAGCATGACCTATTCATTTATTCAGAAATGAGTAGGTCATAGGTGATAGGGCAACGCTAGAGTGAGAATCTGATTTTTTTTCATTTAATGCATCTAAACATCATGTTTAAATAAACATAATTCTTAATCACAAACGCCGAATCTTTGAAAACACTTAAGGTAGGAACCGTGTGAATATATAATAATGCTAAGTGTATTGCCTGAATAAAATGTCACAGACTGTTTGAAAGTGATTATATATATATATATATATATATATATATATATATATATATATATGAAAATGAAAATGAAAAGGTTTATTGGCAGACTATAGTCCATATGACAAATATTATTAATACAATGACAGTTCATACACTAAGGATAGAAATACTGTATATACAATTGATTAGAAATAATACTGCACTGTCGAAGTTAAGTGGAGCTACACACAGACGTTTTCGTACCAAGAAGTCCATAGCTTAGGCCTTAGAGGATAAATGGCAGGACTCATGGATAGCTTGGATGATCGGGTTGGTTCACTTTTTAATTCTTTGCATTAGACTGTGTTGAGCACGTCTTGTTACCTCCGGGAAGCTCGAGTAGTATAGCCGCAAAAGGTTAGAGTGCAGGAATGTTGCAAGTGATTACGTAATGTTACAAAGGGGGGATTGTTGCAAAAAAAAAGGGGGGGAAGAAAAAGGGGGGAAAAAAAGAAAAAAAATTCCCCCCAAAGGGCCCTTTGTTGCCAACCGGGGTTGCAAGGGGCATGCAACTTGGAGGCGGAGTTCTCCCCCAAGGCTTGAGTTGCCAGATAGCGCCATGTATTCAGTTTGTGCTATATATTTAATTATAATCGAAGACTGAGTTGCCAGATACCACTTTTTAGCGATACCATTGTATACATTATTATAGACTCCTAATCAGCCAGTTGGCTTAGAAGGCGTAAATGGCTTGAGTTGCCAGATACCACTTTTTAGCGATACCAGTTGTATACATTATTATATTTCTTAAAAGTTTTTAGAATACCGGTAGTAGTTTAGAAGGCGTAACAATTAGATTAATAAAACAACATTGCATCATTCTTTTATTATAAATATATAGAAAATAAATATATTTCAATAATAATTGAGGAATATGCATATAATCATAACAGTACAGGCAATATATACACACAATTTATGGAGATATATATAAAATAATATATTTCAAATAGAAATAAATATACATTTCAATAATAATAGAAATATGCATATAATCATAACAGTACAGGAGAAATATCACGCAAAATTATAAATACATTTCAATAATAATAGAAATATGCATATAATCATAACAGTACAGGAGAAATATCACGCAAAATATATAAATACATTTCACTTTTTTTTCAAAATATTAAACTCGCATTTAATCGAGTTTACAATTACATCATTATTGCTCTGCATTACGCAG
Organism: Bathynomus jamesi; assembly: GCA_023014485.1. Taxonomy (NCBI): domain Eukaryota; kingdom Metazoa; phylum Arthropoda; class Malacostraca; order Isopoda; family Cirolanidae; genus Bathynomus; species Bathynomus jamesi. Next base: position 626,026 of record JAJOZX010000370.1, on the reverse strand, counting down.
TATATGCGGCTTAATAATATTTCACCGCTTAAAGTATAGGGAAACCTGTATTCGATATGAAGGGCTTTCATATCGTTCAGTACTATTTTTGTTCCCACTTTACAACCGGTTGGTAATCATCTTTAAATACGTCTAGAATACAATCAAAAGCACGCACAAAGAGTTCATCGTTAGCTACATTATTAAACACAAGTTTATAAACACGCTTTTCCAATCGAGGGTTTATTTCTACCGACTCGAGCTTTTCAATCGTGAACTCACTCAACATAGCGGCAATTGAAATAATCTTCTAAATCGTTACGACAACTGCGCGTTATATAAAGAAATAGTTCTTCAGGGTGAACGGTGTAGGTGAGCTCAGCCTTGTACCGATCAATTGCTTTGTACCAAAGTTCATGGTATTTCAAAGAGTCTAAACTTTTTAAATAAACGTCCAGCTCTAGACCATTCTCACCAGCCCTACACTCGGTAAACCCATCGAGCAGAGCGGTGTAGCGTATTCAAGTACTGTATCAAAATAAAGCATATCCGTAACACGCGCGTCTAATATAGGTTTCAGCTTGCGGAATCCGACGATTTCAAACATTCTGTCGAGGATGAAACGGTTTCGCGTAGGAACAAGAGCGTTATTATCAGAAGCATTCTTCCACATCAGCCGTATATCAATGCACGGCCGATCGTTATTTATACACAACGTACATACAACGGCGTATGAGGGTGCGTCACTAATCTGCTCTCTTCTTGTACCTACGTTAGCAGGTATTTTATAACGATCTTCACTCCACTTCTCAACTATCACGAAGATTCTATTCATCTCCTCGACACTTAAATAAACCCGTTTGTTTGTTTGTCTACATTCCGTTTCCAGTACATAGCTAACGGTACCGGAATTACGCCTGAACACGCGCAACGATTTCGTCACGGACACATCGTACGAGGCGTTGAGAATGCTGCTCAAAGGAAGTTCCATCGTATTCGAGGAGCGCACGTCCACTCGGTTCAAGCTCTGAGATAACTATGAGCCGTGTGAGGCACGCAGGTAGGCAGGAACGGTTCGACGGGCGGCTGACTCGATGATACGTGAATGGGCTTGTTCGTATGATCCGCGAGTCGTACCGAATTGTTGTACATATTTGTTTTTCCGGTACAAGAATTAATTTCATCACTACCAGCCTACGCACCAGACAGTTTCCTCAGGATAAGAACTAGGCACATTTTATGTTTTACTAAACATCTTCACACTCCGGCGCACTATTTGAGAGGAACATATGCTCATATTTTTCCTTTCTGCCCATCAAACGATACTCGTCTCTAAAGTCTGTTAAAAACTCACGCAGGGCACTAGCCACAACCTCACTACGAACCTCATCATGATATACGTTAATATAGTGATAAAAATACTTAAGATTGTCCATGATCACGAGATTCACATTTTCAGTCGTAGGGTATGAGTAATCGACATGGTGTAGCATGACGTAATACCGCTTGTCACACCACCCATCCGCAAGACTCATTATCCATACCTGCTGCTTCTCTTCTGCACGCGTTGTTTCTTTTACTTCACGGTATATGTGAGACTTTATAAAGTTTAGCTCTGCAGCATACTTCAGCACATCGTCTGTGCAACGAAAGCCTTCAACGGTCTCACCAGAACATCCGTAGAGTATTTGTACATCTTGGAACTTCGCACAATCCAATGTGTTTTTAAAAGAGGCATAGGAGGGGGAATAGGAAGTTTTTCGGTATCCACCACATCCTGACACTTTGCTGAATACCATTTCATAAACGTTGTACAAGCAATATTAAAGGTAGCCATTTGAATACACGTCTGATCTTTCTTCTGAATACACGTCTGATCTCTCGGGCTTACTGCAGTCGACTGACCACGCAGGGACTCCCAGATAGTAGCATGACTCACGGTCTTACAGTGGGCGGAGCTTAGAACTTTCACCTGTGCACACACACACACACAAGGAGAAAGTGAAACGCTAATTGAAACATGATTTATTTAATAAACGAGATATTCAAGTTATATATATTTACAAATACGATTTAATAAACGAGATATTCAAGTTATATATATATTTACAAATACGTGTAATAAATCAATAGATACTTTACAAATACGATTTAATAAACGAGATATTCAAGTTATATATATATTTACAAATACGTGTAATAAATCAATAGATACGATTATATACAAGACAAATACGTGTGAGTTAACAATAGAAGCATCATACGTTATGGTATCCAAAGGGTACGGTATCATAGGTACCAGGTAACTGGTAACGTTTCCTATAGGTGTTACGGCACACCTTCGTACCCCTAAGTTCCTTCACGCCCCCCAGCTTCTGCGCCCGAAAATTGTGGGTGCCTACAATTAGTTGGGGAGGTTGTTCGCCCTCATCATCGTCCAAACATACTAGATCCTTCAACGATTCAAAGTTAACAACCCGCCGATTCGCATGGTTGAGCGTAATACCCTTTGCCTTCACGATATATTTCATTTCCTCCCCCACCCTGACCCGTACCCCATAAGTCTTAGGTCCTGTTGAGACAAAAGAGTCGGCGTATGCGTTGTCCCCATACTCATCCTTGATCTCATCAGTGAGCTCGCCGAGGAACTCCCCAATAGCGGGCATGTATTCACCCTCCCTCTCTGTGAATATCACGCTATCTGTATCGGCATACAATACTCTCCGCCCAAGAGAATGCAATAGACCCCAAAGTTTTATACGGGCGTAGGCTGTTGTGAAGCTGGCCACAGGTATGTTTGTAACCCTTGAGGTATCTGTGGCAAATTCAGTGTTGTTGTACTTTATTATGTAAGTATTACCTACATTCACGATCTCCATGACCTCTTTATCGGGAGCATTGGCATAATCCCAGACATCGCTATAACTTTGTGCCAAATGAATGCTCCCTGCCGGTATTCTGCGCAAATTTTCCCCATAGACTGTTTAGACACAACTTTGCACTAAAGCGCTTGCCAGGATTCTTTACAATTTGGGCACGATCAAGTTGTATACCTTCGCGGTCGCGGTAACGTTGAATATAGGCAGACTTTTCATCTTCGGTATCAACTCCTCGCGGATACCCTGATGCCTCAACCTTATCCTTCAAAAAGGTTTATATATGGTGTGAAAAGGTTGGGTAGCTTCTGAAACCTCCACACCTCATGTATCTTCAGTATTCTATAACCATGGCGTACGGCTAGGGCCAGCTCAGGACTTGTATATACGCCTCTGATCTTACGCTGGTGGGGTATATGGTTACAATCGCCGTTATCCTCTTCCGCGCACTTCACGCACAGGGGAAACATGAGCTTGTCGTCGATAACGACAGGTAAGATTGGCATCCATAAATTGCGTGGGGGGAGTACGTCTACGAAAGAGAGCCAAAGTAACGATCATTCAAATTTCTTGAAAATTCATTGATGGATGGCAGGTTAGGTCCCACCAGTTTCTCAGGAGCGCCACGGGTACGGATTGTTCTTCATCACGTATGGGTATAAAGAACAGAAATCGTAGTAATGGAGCTTCACGCCCTCCGTAGGTGGAAAGTATAGTCTGAATGGATTTGTACGTTCCTCAAACAAGCTATCACCACATTTGAGAGGATCCAGCACCATTGAACGCTTGATCGTGTTTATTTCCTCACGGTACACCTCGTCTGTCTCCATCCGTGCATCATATTCATGCTCCCACAAGACTTTGTGAGTGAACTGTGATCCTATAAGTTGATCGCGGGTGCGGGTCCATGCAAGACAGTCGGCAGGAGATACCGTGGATATCTCCGGCGATTCCGCACTCAGGACGGGGGCATCCATGCCACCAGCAACCGTTAAAGGAGTACACAGTCTTCACACCAGTGACACGGTTTTCACTTAACCCATCAACCCAAAAAACACGTCCATTAATCTTAATGGGTACTTCACCGTGTTGCGGGCGTGCTTTATGTATACACCTGTCTGTTGCTGTAGGTGTATGAGCCAGTAAATAGCCTTGTGTCCGTAACTGCGGGGGTTGTTTCGGTGAATAATGGCTAAGGTGTCTTTAGGCATGAAGTTATTCTTGAACACCGTAAAACATAATGATGCGATGGTGGTTGCGACTTGCAGGATCGCATTTGAAACGGGCTATGTACATCCTTCTAAAGGCCTGGAAACATACTCTAAGCACGCGCACATCATTCACGCAATAACGCTCACATTCATCAGCTATATTATAAGGGTTACTTTCATTAAAACTGTTGTAGTATCGATCAAAGTCTTCACATTCATCCATACAGTCAAAATAATGTTTGGGCGGTGGTGGGCCTACGTAGTTTAAAGTCTCGCTGGTGAGGAAAGTGTAAGGGAAGTATCCTTTGGAAACTTCAGCTGCTACTCCCATCACCTTGGGTAGCTTTGCTAATTTACAAGGTGTGAATAATAAAGTATCTTTAAATTGTACATTGCCTCTTATCTGCATCTGTATTAATTTGTTGCCTCTTTTCAATGGATCACCTGTAAATATCTCAGAGGATTCGTGTTCAAGCAACTCCTTATAAAGGAACTGCGTGTCAAACTTTGCCCCGTTATGGGCGAGAATATACACAGTCATTTTTTTGAACTTGTCGGCTAACTTGACAATATAGGACACAAATAGTTTCACAGGACTATCGCGGACATTCGTTTTAAAAACGTTTGTCCGTTTACCGCATTTGGGGCACTCGTCACATTCGATACCCATACACTCATCACAGATGGTCTGGCTCACAAGTAAATGTGGAATTACCTCTTTGGTTTCAGCGTTCGTATATGTTTCTATATCGTAGTACACAGTTATACAAGGGTTATTTTTAGGCTTAGCATCTTTCATATAACATACATGCTTTACTCCATCCGCCTTATATTCCTCCTGGCATGTAGGACAGTGAATTACGTCACACTTGTGCTTAAATTTTCCCCAATTATCCATTGTGTGAAACATACCACATTCACAGATTCTCATTTTCCTGCACGTGCCAATTGATTTATGGAAATCAAAACAGCTATTATTGAAAAATGTGCGTCTACACACATCACAGTCTCTCTTCTCAGCGTCAACTACACGGCTTTCACATTTGGTGCTTTTACACTGCTCACATACCATGTGACATTCTTTACAATGTCGCACAATATCATCCGCAAACTCGAGGCACCCCTTACACAAATCATGATGTCTCCCATATTTTCGACTTTTGTCATAACTCGCGTAAAGCCACCTTATATTACGGATGGAGATACGTTGTCCCTGACAATCCTAAAATAAGTAGGGGTCTTGTACGATCTCTCACACAGCTTTTAAAAACATACGCAGTCCTACGACGATCATCCAGCCCAAATACAACTCTACGGACATTCATTTCCTGTTCTACCCTTCTCAGCTCTTCAGGACCCATATTACAGTCAAATTCAAGTTCACAGTCTACAGCTAGTTTACGGGCACGCTCCACGACCGTAGGCAACCAAATTTTTGGGGCCTGTGTATTTTGTACAGTAAACATACGTGCTAAGAGTACTGCTATAAAGCCGCAACCACGATCGACGTTTATATGCTTTCGGTAAATAGTCGGAGAATTGAAGTTAAGAGTATACGGTATGGCACTATGACCCGCAACACGGAATACACGATCAATATTTACCGTGAAGTTGTCCATATTAAGGCTATACTACTTTGGGCGGCTTGCATTATACGTCCTAATATATATTCTACATCTTCAGCCGCCAAACGTCTAAATGGCACTATCACCCAATAATCGTCTACATCACCGTCATCTGACCCGAATCCAAAGGACAGACTCGTCCTGACTTCACGCTCGTCGCGATTCTGAAGAGCAAACTCTACAATACGCTGTACAACCCGGCGTAGCCCGCGCTCAATTCCATTGCTATACATGGCTCTAGGGTCGACCCTGACTCTATACCGATTTCTAGTCAAGGCTGGGGTGGGGGCTGCGGAGCGCACCAACTCGAACGTTATAACATCCTCAACAGAACGGGGGGCATCTGTGGCGGATGAATTAGGGGTATATTAGCGGAAGGTGCTGCTGGGGGGCCTGTTGCGTAGGAGGTTGAGGGTTGGGGATCTATTATTGTAGACTTAACAGAACGGGGGGCAACTGTGGCGGATGAATAAGGGGATATATTAGCGGGAGGTGCTGCTGGGGGGTTGTTGCGTAAGAGGTTGAGGGTTGGGGATCTATTACCGCTGCAACAGGCGCGTATTTCGGTCGCTTTATACCTGACGTGGGGTTCTCATACCTCCGCTTTGGACGTGCTAGCGGTATCGCTGGTGAGGGTTCGTTGGCAGGGGAGGAGATCACAACTACACTGTCGTCGAGGTCATCCGTAATGTCAATGATGGGGTGCTCTACCTCATCGTCATTCACGGTTCTGTGGGAGAAGAAAGCAAAATAAGGAACAGCACTCAAAATTTGTAATATTTTGTAAATGACCCACTTAGGAGTGTGACGTGTTAGAAATGGACTCTGTAGAAAAATTCAGATTCACGAGCCCATCCACATGTATTATATCTGGACCTACAGGATGTGGTAAAACTGTGTTTATGCTTAAAATCATTAAAGAAAAGGGAGAGGATGTTTCGAAATTTGTGCATAAAGTTATATGGTGCTATTCGACGTATCAATCAGTGTTCAACGAGTACCAAGATGATATTTTGTTCCACAAAGGCGTATATGACGTTAATTCGTTAAAGGGAAATGAACATACAATCATTGTAATTGACGATCTCATGTTGGAGATGGATAAAACGTTTGCCGAGACATTTACAGTATTCTCCCACCATCTTAACATAAGCGTGTTCTTCATCAATCAGAATCTATTTTTCAAAAATAGATACATGCGCGATGTGTCGTTAAATACGCAATATCTAGTCTTATTCGCGCAACGTAGAGATGTATCACAAATTGGGGTATTAGCCAATCAAATGTTCCCGAATCAGCGTAAGGAGTTTTTGGAAGTTTATAAAGAAGCTACAAGCACGCGTTACGGATATTTGCTTTGCGACCTTCATCCGCGAAACACGTTTAGAGTGCTTCTGCGAACGAATATATTTCCAAACGAGCCTGAAACGGTGTATATTCCAGAATGACAAAGAGACTAAAGAAATACCGTGAATTAATAAAAATCTATCATCGACTGCCCCGGGCAATGCAGCAGATGTTTATTAAAAATATCGACGCCGACTTTTTAAAATGCATCTGTGAAATCTGTCTTAACGTTATAAATTGCAATGTATCAATGAAAACCCATCAGAAGGCTCGCCTACGCCGCTACAAGAACATAATACGTGCACTCGCTCGTAAAAGTCAAACTGTAGCGAAGAAAAAACGAATTATTGTACAAACAGGAGGGTCATTTCTCCCCATCTTATTTTCAGTTTTGGGTCCTTTACTGACTAGATTAATATAATGAAGAAAGTGGTAGTGATTCCCCACGAGGTGTACGCTTCACTGCAAAGGAATCCAGACACGGATCTAGATCCCCGTAAAAGCAGACTTAAAAGAATGGAAAGCGAATTGCTGGCCCTATTAAACAGTGAAAAAACACCTGATGAGAAAAGAATCTTATACCAAGAAGCTCTGCAGAAATTTCTTCACGAGTACGAAAATTATAAGAGCCCTACAGAGATTCCTGTGGTTATTAGGCACAGCACGGGGGACGATGGACATGGCGACATAGGATCTGTGCCCGACGATACAGCTGACCAACCAAAAAGATTAGCCACACAACATATCGAACATGTATTAAAAAGCACCCTCCCACATACATTGATGAGTAAAGGCTTAAGTCTTTATAATCTATTGAATGAGGATCCAGCCATACAATGGACCGATACAGGCGAGATCATTGTGGAAGGATCAAAGGTACAGGGATCGAATATCGTAGACATTGTCCATGATCTGGTGAGAAAGTGGGATAGGCCATCACCATCAGGATGGAAGCATATTAAAGCAAGACTACAACAAATAAATGTCCCTAAAACGTTGATAGGAAATCTGAACAGGTTAAAAGACTTGGAACATGCAACGCATGTGACACAATTGAAGGCGCCGTCACCCCCGGCGGTAACACCTTTGAAGAGGAGCAAGAAGAGGTTAAACCAACCCTACCCACGTGCCTCTAAAATACGCAAATGGCTAACGTATTAACTAAACGCTATTATGACATTTCTACCCATCCTCTTACGGCGGCGTAGATAGACTGTACAGAAGTGTTTACGGAGTAGGAAAAAAAGATGTTGAAAGATTTTTGAGGGAGCAGGACGCTTATACGCTTCATAAGCCTGTGAGAAAAAGGTTTAAAACAGCCAAGACAACGGCTTCCTCGATTGATTCTATTTGGCAAGCAGATTTAACAGACATGCAAAGATATTCTGTGTATAACGATGGTTACCGCTACATTCTATTCATAATAGACGTATTCTCTAGATATCTGTGGCTAGTTCCTCTGAAAAATAAATCACCTGAAACAGTTGCTAAAGCCACCAAAACGCTAATGTTAAAAGAAAACAGGGTTCCTGGCTATTTTTGTACGGATATGGGGAAGGAATTTATAGGCCGTGCTTTTCAGAACATGTTGACAGAGTTTAATATCAGCTATTACACAACCAATTCTATACATAAGGCTTCTTTAGCTGAAAGAGTTCAGCGCACCATAAAGGAACGCATGCACCGTTATTTTACACAAAAAACACATACAGATTTCTAGACATTCTGGAATCATTGGCATCATCCTACAACCGCTCACACCATCGCACGATTGGGACAACACCTAACGAAGTTTTAGAAAGAGGTACGCTCCCGAGAAGAGATGGATCACCACCACCACACTCTGCGCGCTTCAAAATCAATGATTATGTAAGGCTGTCGCGTTCGGGGAACAAATTCGCAAAGGGTTTTGAGCAAGGATGGACACGCGAGATTTTTAAAGTTAGGGCTATGAGACCTAAAGGTGAGATAATGATGTATTACATTGAAGATTTGAATGGGGAAGAAATCTCAGGAGGCTTTTACCGCGAGGAATTGCAGAAAGTTGCGTTTAATTTAGGAAAAAATGTGTTTAAAATTGAGAAAATTTTAGGAAGCAAAGGTTCAGGAAAGAGAAAAATGTACCTGGTGAAATGGCTAGGGTACCCAGAAAGCTTCAACACCTATATAAAAGCTGATGCAATAATGAAGCTTAAATAGTATGCAACATGGCTCCTAACCATTTCTACGTCACACTCCCGTCCTCCTCGTCCCTGTCTGTACACCCTAACAACACACTAGCCAACTTTGTAACAGACTCCACAAGCACATTGAATTGGGTCGTGATTCGTATGAGGTGGGGATATGCGAAATTCAGCTGGACACCATCTTTTTAAATATTGAACATAAAGAAACCGTTTTTACGATTCTTAGAGACATTGACGAGTGTGAAAAAGCTGGGGTAGCTATGGATGAAACTATGCGTATCGCTCGGACTAAGGTTGCACGGTATTACAGTACAGAAGTAAGACTAGGACCGGGTCAATATGGTTCGGCCGAGGATGTTGTGAGAGGCTTAAACGTAAGTTTAAGAAACTCAAACCTTACGAATGATTTAGTATACGAAATCGTAAACAACCCTGCACATACACTAATCCTAAAATCAAAGACTAACAGACGTATTAAAGACCATAGAAAGTTCCAAATTCTAGCCAATGGCCGATATAGCGCAGCCTTCCAAAGAGACACATTTCACGAGACAGCATGACTTGTCCAGATTAATGTATCAATTGAAGATGGAGAAATTGGCTGAAAGGTCCCCAGACATGTGCTATATTTACAGTAATATAGTGGAGCACCAGTTTGTTGGGGATACCCAGGCGCCTGCTGCGCATTGCTCACATCCCCAACCATAGAGGAAGGAGTTTGAGTATTACATATGACAGACCCCATTATGTGAATGTCGCAACTAATTTAATAACCAATATCTCAATATATATAAGAACGATTGAGGGTGAAAACTTCCCATTCGGTAACGGGAGCTTAACAGTGAAGCTACACTTTCGACGCACTGAGTTATAATGGATAGAAAGCCTTTCACCGTCTATCGAGGGGTGAGATACCAGCGCGGTAGTGGACTTGGATCCATTTTTTCATCCATACTACGTACGGCTGTTCCTTTGCTGAAGAGGGGTGCCAGATACCTTGGAAGGAAAGCGCTACAATCAGGCCTTAACACTGCAGAAGACATATTGGCCGGGGCTAAACCTAAAGAAGCTCTAAAAAAACATTTAAAGCGTACACGGGACGAAATCATCAAAGATGCAAAGAGAAAAATGCGTGGTGGCGGGAAGAAGAGGGCTCCCCGGAAGAAGAAGGGGTCACGTGGTATTAAACGTAAAAGGCTATCAAAAAAGAAGTGCTGTAAGCGAATGAAACCTATGGTTGACCACTTTTTTGACTGATATAAGCTAAGGACATTGATCTCATGAATCATAGTTTGTTTACCACTTGTCGAGAGAGGAGTCACTATTTCGCCATGGCACGCTTCATCCACCCATGTAGTTCACAATGCTGTAAATCGGAGCTGTCCCTTTTTGAGCTGCCTCCAACCCAAGTTTCTATTGAGCACAGTGACTTTATTACAATTAACCCTTTAAACACAATTAGTTCCCCGAGTGCACCTATAGAATTCGTGATACCCAGCTCAGGCCCTTACTTTTTTGATCCAAGCTGTGTGCACATGTACGCTAAGCTACGTATAGCCCATTCTGATGGAACGGTCTGCGATGACAAATATGCTGTATACCCTGAAACAAACTTTCTGCACTCCATATTCAACCAGTGTGACGTATATTTAAATCAGACCAACATATCGGCAGGCACGGGGTACTATCATCTACGAGCCTATCTGGAAAATGTCCTCAACTTTTCCAAAGAAGCGAAGGCTACCTTTTTAAGTGCCGAGGGATATTATCAAACTAAAGATGAAAATAGTATAAAGGACAAATTTAAAAATTCTAAAAAGAAAATATACGAGTGTTTTGGACGGTTGCACACAGATTTCACTTTCCAGGAGAAGTTGCTTGTCAACGGGGTGGATATGAAAATAAAGCTCACCCGCACGAGTCCTGAGATCTGCTTAAATCTGGATGCTGATCAAGAGGAGGGTGCAAAGCCCGTTGTGGTTCACATTATGGACACATACCTCCGCGTACGGCGAGTGAAATTAAGTTCACCAAAACAACTAGAAATTGAGAAAAATTTACTAAACGCTACAGTGAAATATCCTATTAACAGAGTGCAAATCAAACTATATACGGTTCCTGCAGGGTTGGCATCGAAGCAGATAGAAAACATTGCCCTGGGAAATCTTCCTAAAAGGATATTAATCGGCATGCAGGACCATGCTTCGGTGAATGGAAAATATAAAAAGAGTGCCTTTAAATTCGAGAATTTCGGACTTAAAAATATAACTCTATACGTTAATGGCACTGCTTTGGGTGGAACAATGGGTACGGACTATTCATCAGACGCTGTGTTACCTCTTTGTGCCAGAGCCTATAGTAATCTGACCCATATTGCAGGTGATTGTGATGAGCTTGGTAATGGGGTAACGCAGGAAGAATTCATTGATCAATTTAACCTTTATCCGTTTGACATTACACCTGACTTATCTGCTAGCGTAAATACCCATTTAACCCCACAGCAGAGCGGAAACATCTCAGTGCGGCTGGAATTCGCCAAGCCTATAGACGCTCCTATTAGTGTACTAGTATATCTCGAATCGCAAGCCCTAATAGAAGTAGATAGATTTAGGAGCGTTATCACTGACTTTTAAAATGGATGCTAATACACTTCAGAAAGTAATGGAACGAGTCACACGTTCCAAATTTATCGGCGTGTTTGCGAAGAATGAAACATTGAGTTTGCCAAGTACGCGAGAATGCGGTAGTCTTATTGTGAACACAGATGTCATCGGTAATGAAGGGATTCACTGGATCGCTGTCTATTTTAAAAATAGACAGCGCCTGTACTATTTTGATTCACTCGGTACTCAACCCTGGAGTGACCCTATTATTGTAAAATTTCTCGCTCAGTTACATATTCCCGAAGTTGTATGGAACCCATTTCGTATACAAGGATATTTTAGTAATGTTTGCGGAATGTACTGCGTCTCATTTCTCACGCATATGTCATGTGATAAAGAATTTATAAATTTTTTAAATTTATTTGACCCGTGTCACACTCGCCGAAACGATGAAATGGTATGCAGACAGATAAAAATCCGTTTTCCAATTGTACGTACTCGTTGTATAGTATAATGTTTTTGTTCGTATATTTGTAACGTATATTCTGTAGTTGGTTATTGTACTGATTTCTTTCATTTAATAAATTTATGAAAATATATTGTCTTCTTACCCCAAAAAGCTCGAAAAACACTTACATTATTTCGGTGTGACATTGCTGACTGATCAGTATATCCTCCGTATTCATGACACGAGATTCTTCAAAAGATTGTATAACACGTGTCAAATCCTCATCGGACCTTAAAGGAATAATGTTCATTCTTTTAAAACATATACAGAGTATACAGGCAGATCCCCATTATGTGAAGATATCTTTGGTTCATTTAAGAGGAATAACATTGATTACCATAAAAAATTTCGATTTTAGCATAATGGGGATAAGAAGTAAAACCAAATAACATTGATTGCCATAAAAAAATTTCGATTTTTGACGAGTATCTAAATGAAGTATTTGACGAGATACTACAACTCTCCATATATATAAATCGAATTATAGACACTTACATTTCTATGGTAGTCCCTTGCGTCGGATTGTAAGGAGCGTCACTGCAAATATCTTCAACGGTTTGCGTTGGAAATAATTCATCACGGTCAATCGCGTTAAAAAGACTAATTGCCGTTAATGCTGCAGTGTCACTTTCTTCATACAATTCCGGGGAGACGTACAGGTCCATGGTGGAGGATGTGTGACATTGCTGACTGATCAGTATATCCTCCGTATTCATGACACGAGATTCTTCAAAAGATTGTATAACACGTGTCAAATCCTCATCGGACCTTAAAGGAATAATGTTCATTCTTTTAAAACATATACAGAGTATTCAGACAGATCCCCATTATGTGAAGATATCTTTGGTTCATTTAAGAGGAATAACATTGATTGCCATAAAAAATTTCGATTTTAGCATAATGGGTATAAGAGGTAAAACCAAATAACATTGATTGCCATAAAAAAATTCGATTTTTGGCGAGTATCTAAATGAAGTATTTGACGAGATACTACAACTCTCCATATATATAAATCGATTTATAGACACTTACATTTCTATGGTGGTCCCTTGCGTCGGATTGTAAGGAGCGTCACTGCAAATATCTTCAACGGTTTGCGTTGGAAATAATTCATCACGGTCAATCGCATTAAAAAGACTAATTGCCGTTAATGCTGCAGTGTCACTTTCTTCATACAAATCTGGGGAGACGTACAGGTCCATGGTGGAGGGAATGATTATTCACTGACGCGAAAATAGCTACTGTTACTCCCAACTGAAAAATATCCCCTTTTATATGCACAATCGCCAAGCTCCGCCCCAAAAGACCAGATGTTCGTAGTGATTGGCTGCCGTGTAGCTGGGTGGAGCTATGATGTGTACCAATCCGCTATAACGGGTCCGGACGAGTAATGGCATCTTTATATTTTCTCCAATAGATTTAATGCTCGTATTACTCCTTGCTGTCTTTACCATGTCAATATTTTTCCCCCACTATTCCCGGATCATTAGTCACTAATGTAATCGAGAGGACTTTATAATAAAGAAATATATCCTAATTATATTTTTAAAAGAGCGTTCGGTTTCCACGTTAAACTGTGGGTCTAAGCCGGAGTGAGAACCTTTCCAATTCGTTAAAGAGAAAATCATGCATGCTTTTCGGTCATACTACTGACTCGGTTCAAATGATGCATTAACATGCTTTTCGGTCATACTACTGGCTTTACTCAGAGTTTCCCGCAGATCTTATAGACAATGCAGGTCCTGAGCTTTAATTATCTCGATGAAATAGTGAGCAATCGACGAGATGTATTTCTGAATCCACGTTAAACTGTGGGTCTAAGGCGGAGTGAAAACCTTTCCAATTCGGCGAGAAATTACACTAGGGGACTCTTGAAAATTATTTGGTGTTTCTTATAGAACTTTTGATACTGATTCCAAATATGGTTTCAGAATTTTTCTATCACCCATAGTTTTCGAGAAAATAATATTTCCATTTACTCAGAGTTTCCCGCAGATCTTATAGACAATGCAGGTCCTGAGCTTTAATTATCTCGATGAAATAGTGAGCAATCGACGAGATGTATTTCTGAATCCACGTTAAACTGTGGGTCTAAGCCGGAGTGAGAACCTTTCCAATTCGTTAAAGAGAAAATCATGCATGCTTTTCGGTCATACTACTGACTCGGTTCAAATGATGCATTAACATGCTTTTCGGTCATACTACTGGCTTTACTCAGAGTTTCCCGCAGATCTTATAAACAATGCAGGTCCTGAGCTTTAATTATCTCGATGAAATAGTGAGCAATCGACGAGATGTATTTCTGAATCCACGTTAAACTGTGGGTCTAAGGCGGAGTGAGAACCTTTCCAATTCGTTAAAGAGAAAATCATGCATGCTTTTCGGTCATACTACTGGCTTTACTCAGAGTTTCCCGCAGATCTTATAGACAATGCAGGTCCTGAGCTTTAATTATCTCGATGAAATAGTGAGCAATCGAGGTCTAGTATGAATTGTGCTAAATTTTCATTTCTAACACTAAATATTAAAAATCAAAGATTTAAGCAGTTAAGATGTAGTTATAAGAATATGACACCTTACAAATTACGCGTAAATATAAAATATTTTCATTGTAGAAATAATAATAATAATAATGATAATAATAAGAATTGTTGTGAAAGGTGGTTTTTGTTCAAGTAGACGAAGAAAGGTTGACTCTCGGTCAGAAAAAGGTCTCTAGGGGGACGATTCGAAATGACCTAGTTTCTGCCTTTCCTCGTGTGCGTGCGTGTGTGTGTGTGTGTGTGTGTGTGTTTGTGCACGAGTTGTTTATTCGTTTATTATATATATATATATATATATATATATATATATATATATATATATATCCACATCAAGAGCGGTCTGGAAGGAAGATCTCTCACGCGTAAATATAAAATATTTTCATTGTAGAAATAATAATAATGATAATAATAAGAATTGGTGTGAACGGTGGTTTTTGCTCGAATAGATTGTAGAAGGATTAACCCTCGGCCGAAAAGGTCTCTAGGGGACGATTCGAATTGACACAGAGTCTACTTTTCCTCGTGTGTGTGTGTGTGTGTGTGTGTGTGTGTGTGTGTGTGCACGAGTTGTTTATTCGTTTATTATATATATATATACACATCAAGAGCGGTCTGGAAGGAAGATCTCTCAACAAGCAGGTGTTCTTCGAAAATATAAAGATATCATTAGTCGTCCGACCCCGTTATAGCGGATTGTCTTTTGGCTAATTTCAACTTTTAAATGAATTGTTTCGTAAATTTTAATTTCGTTTCGTTATTCGTGACTTAAATATTTATAATAAAAATTAAGTGTGTAAAAATTATTTATTTAATAAACAGAATTTAATTGGATTCATCTACCGTCATATAAATATATATTGTGGTACACTATTTAAATGGATGATTAATATCATTAGTCGTCCGACCCCGTTATAGCGGATTGTGTTTTGGTTAATTTCAATTGATTAATTGCTTTAGATTTCGTTTTTTTTTCAATTTTCTTCGCAGGGGATTGGGGGGAATGAGGCTCGTGTGTTTCGTAAATTTTCATTTCGTTTCGTTATTCGTGACTTAAATATTTATAATAAAAATTAAGTGTGTAAAAATTATTTATTTAATAAACAAAATTTAATTGGATTCATCTACCGTCATATAAATATATATGGTGGCACACTATTTAAATGGATGATTAATATATGGTTTTTGCTATCTGGAATACATGGCGCTATCTGGCAACTGAATACATGGCGCTATCTGGCAACTCAGCCAGAATAGAGGTTTATAAAAGACCGAGAGACGACTGACGGAGTCATTCAAGCTCGGATCCCAGCCGAGCAAGGACCTCTGGTCCTTCTCTTTCTGGCCCTTTGGGAAAACCCCTTAGAGGCCTCTTAGGTTAGGTAAACGAAAATAACTTGGGGGAGAACTCCGCCTCCAAGTTGCATGCCTTGCGATGAAAGGCACCTACTCTCTCTCTCTCTCTCTCCTGCAGGTGTACCCCTCCCCCCCTTGGCTCAGCCAACTGACTGATTCAGCCAACTGGCTGATTAGGAGCCTATAAAACAACGCCTACTCGGCTGAAGTCTTAATATGCACTTGGCTCCTGCCAGGTGAACACCTCTCCTCCTTTCTCTCCTCCTTTCTCTCCTTTCTGGCCCTTTGGGGGGAATAGCTTGGGGGAGAACTCCGCCTCCAAGTTGCATGCCCCTTGCAACCCCGGTTGGCAACAAAGGCCAGTACTCTTTTCTTTTTTTCTTTTTTTCTTCCCTCCCTTCCCCCCATTTTTTGCAACACTCCCCACCCCTTTGCAACAACCCCACCCCCTTTGCAACATTACGTAATCACTTGCAACATTCCTGCACTCTAACCTTTTGCGACTATACTACTAGCTCGGAACATTGCGGGTAGCAAACATTTGCGAAGCTGAGCATCTCGGGGGTAATTTATGTAAGAGTCTAAAAGACCTGTTGTACAGCAAATTTAGGGTTCTGCCAGAACCTTTTTTATAATTCACCCAGAGTTGCTGACCGTATATATTACTGCAGAAAGTACGAAAGAGTCTTTAGCTTCACTTGTACAGAAACGAAAGTTCCTTATGGTCATATTCGCTTTAGCACACAGGCTTCGAGATTGTTTTCTTATATCCGAGTCATCACTCAAGGAGCTGGTAATAGTTTGACCCAAATACTTAAACTGGTATATATATATATATATATATATATATATATTTATATATTAAGAACACAATGACTGTGTAAAAAATTAAGTAAAACAATTAAATTCCGCAATGGTTAAAAGAATAAAACACTAAAAGCCGCGAAGCTTTTCGAGAGAGTCTTCCCTCTTCGTTCGGGCGGTGGGCAGAAACTAAACGTGAGAGTCGAACTTAAAAGGAGTATTCAGTAAAAAACGTCATGCCTCAGGTAACTGAAACAGGTGTAAATAATTCTGAAAGACAGAAGATTTTGACAGCCAAATGTTAGTCATGAAATCAGGTTGGAAAGTTCCAGGTTTTTATTAAAATTATCAGTACTTTTTATAATAAAAAATTCGGCGAGTTTGCGTTTGTCATTATTATTGATATATAAAAGTAAGTGAGCGTTATTAATACCAGTATTATGATCTTTGTCTAATCGATGCCAATGTAAGTCCGAATTTTCATAGGCCGTGTTCAAACTATATTTATGTTGGTAAAGACATCTTTTAAAATCAATAGTTTCGCCGACATAACTGTTCGTACAGTCCTTATAGGGAATTTGATATACTCCAGAATTGGAGAGAAAATTAGATAATTGATTTTTTTGTAAAAGACCACGAGTAGAACACGGAATCCGTGAGACGAGATTAAGTTGGGGAGGAACCAAGTCGGTCGCGAAGTGACTGTAAACTGAACGGGATTACCAGAGCGTCGCAGAAGTTCTTTTACCTGGTAGTATTGTTATAGAACTTCTTCTTAGAACAGCGGTTCTCAAACTTTTTCTTCTTCTGTACCCCTTGAATTCTTTTACGGGATTTTCTGGATTTTTGAGAGATATAGAGGATTTTTACTTTCTTTACGACCGTGCGGCTTGTGGCCGTTTGTTAATCGTGTATAAAATTAAAAGGGTTATATTTTCAGGACTCCTTCGTGTACCCCCTAAGACAGTGGTTCCCAACCTTTTCACCACAAAGGACCCCTTTTATTTTTATTTTTTTCCCACGGACCCCATGTTTTTGAAAGATTCCGTCTACCAAACAAACTGTTTTTATTAACTAATAATTAACTCGTTTTCTCATTTTTCACTATCAAATAAAGGACATATAAGAGAGTATGCAATTAAAATACAGCGTATTAAAAAAGTATTAATAATTCCAGCCAAGAGCAAGGAAACTTGAAATTTTAGCCTAAGCGCCCTTATCGTGGGTAAATGTACGATTTCTATTGGAACCTCTCGAAATATTGAAAGCTCACGGACCCCCAGTACTACCTTCGCGAACCCCCAGGGGTCCGGGGACCCCAGGTTGGGAACCACTGCCCTAAGATTCCCTCGCGTACCCCTGGGGATACGCTGTACCCCAGTTTGAGAACCACTGTCTTAGAAGGTCTAAAGGCCTTGTCAATAAAAGTAGGAGGAGGTCGCAAATTTTTAAAAGAATCCTTGATATAACAAAACTTTTAATGATAATGACAAACGAAAGCTCACTGAATCTTTTATTATAAAAAATACTGATCATTTTAATTTACAACATAGCACTTTCCAACTTCATTTTATGACTCACTCTTGGCTGTCAAAATCTTCTGCCTTTTGGAATTATTTACGGCTGTTTGAGTTGCCTGAGGCATGACGTTTTTTATTAAATATTCCTTTTAAGTTCAACTCTCACCTTTAGTGTCTGTCCACCACCCGAAAGAAGATGGAAAGCTCTCTCGAAAAGCTTCGCGGTTTTAGTGTTTTATTCTTTTAACCATTATAGATTTTAATTGTTATATATATATATATATATATCATTCTTTTCAACTTATCGTTCACATTATTCACAATCACAAAAAGTATTTAAAATTTTTAAAGCTTATTCGGGCCATTATTTTAACCTATACAAACGAAATTTAATGTGAAAATAATTATAGAAATATGGACATTTAAAAAATTAAGTTTTACCCTAAAACAATATATTGATTAAAAGTGTTATGTAAATTAGATTAATTAAATATATTTGTTACGCCTATAAATAAAAGTATATTAATAATGTAGAGAATAAGTAGTCGGACTTACTAACATATAAAGAACGTGACTTATTTCATGTTTTATTTGAAACGTTTACACTCAAATTGCTGATGAAAGTGTAATGAACTATACATTTTAAATACTACTAAAATAATCATTAAAGAGGGCCAGAAACTGGCACAGTGCTCAGGCCAACTAATTGTGCTAAACCCCGGATTGTTATTACCGGTACTATCAGGAGATGAACCCCCGTTCTCAATGTCTTCACTTCACTTACAGGGAAACGGTGTCACCCACCGAGACACGGGCGCTGGCAGTACTAATAAAATGGGGTAAAAAATGTATAATCAAATGTCTAACAAGGTTTAGTGCGTACAACTTCTGAAAAAAGTTCGCCTCGGAATAAAATGTCTGAAAAGCATAAAAAACTAATAATTAATAATGACTGAGTTCTGTTTTTTAAAATTTTATTACTGTCACCAAAAATAATAAAGTATTAAAAAAATATTACAATTGATGTTTATTTATTTATTTATTTATTTATTTCCTTTCTTATGTTTAAAAGTTTTACGTCTTTCGGCGAATTTCTTTCCGAAATTGAACCACTGGCTTCAATCGGGATACACTGTACTACAAGTCTACAACTCTTTGTGGTTCAGTGTATCCTGACTCTTGAAACCGATGGGAATTCAGAATTACGTTAATCGTTTTTAAGCTAAATGTTATAACGTACATATAACAGATAAGAGACGCACATAAGACCATCTTCTTGAGTTGGATTTATAATACATCGTGCGTATTTTTTATAGCCAAAATAGATATATTTCAATATGCTCACTTATATAGTTATACCTAAGTAAAAATGTTTTCGGTTCTTCCTACCGACATTATTATTATTATTATTATTAATTATTATTATTATTATTATACTTTCTTAAATCATGTTTTCTTTAATTAACTTTCTATAGCATCCGGCACTACTGAGTTTACTCCATACACTAGACGATCTTAGTCAGTCTCAAAAAAGTCCCTTGAGAAATGAAGGGTTAAAACACATTTATCCAATAATTTCCTTTAAAAGAAAAGTTTTGATTTTGCGCTAGGCATTATTAACAAATCGAAATACATGAAATATTAAACGAGAAATTCTCTATTGACGAAACTGCTTAGCTGAATGATCACGCGATACGAATGTCATTCCTATCAAATTAAATCGTTTTACGCAGCAACTGTAATATGCTTTGATATTTTGACTGTAAATGGCTGGCGATAAAATCAATTGATGTTCGATAAGGTAAATTGACTCTCTCTCATGTAGCTCGTTTTCAGGTATTTATCGTATTCAGAAGAACATTTGGAAAAGTAAAATGCTCGAAAACGTATAAGCGAATATTAGAATGAAAACTGTTTAAACCTATAAAGTATTTTAGACGAGGTAAAATAATTTCGCGTTGTTGTCAATCATCCTCAGAATGCCTAAACCTTCTTCCAGTTTTGGCCCCAAAACAGCTGACCCATTTCAACTTGAGTCAAACTCCACAACAAAGAAACTGCTGACAATCAGAGAAACCTTTTAAATTGCATGAATGGTCTGTCAAAGAGTGCCACTGCATGGCTCTACACGTCAATACTAGATTTCTCCTCGCTTCGACTCTATGTCCAACAAATTGACCGGATTTGTAACATATTTAAGAGGAAACGTTTATTTAAAATTTTTTCAGGTTAAATATTTAAATTTCTATATTCCATTTTATAATTTTTGTAAATTGCAAGAACAAACTTAAAAGATTATTGAACTTGGTCGTTTGAAGTAAACTGGCATAAAAATGGATACCAAAGCGTATTTTAGGTTACTTTTTAGAAATCTTCACATAAGTATATTTATCTCCTAATTCTCTGGCATAATCATATAACTTTGTTTTAAAAAAAAAAAATTGAATACATTTTTGCTTTTGATAGTGACACACACACACACACACACACACACACACACACCACACACATATATATATATATATATATATATATATATATGGGAATGACCTCAGAATGGTTCCCTGAGGTTTTTCATGATACACACAGACCACTATATTCCGAATAAGATGGATCCTATCTGCTTCGCAGATAGCTGGTGAGGGAAGCTGTATTTTTGGGACCTCTTTGCAAGTGACCCGTTGCCCACGTTGGGCTAGCATCATGAAAAAGAAAAAACTATAGTATTTGTCATTTACCATTACTTATTCGGACTATAGTGGATTTAATTTTCCTACAAGAGTTCCTTGTTCCATGCACGGTCTGTGTGTATCATATATATATATATATATATATATATATATATATATATATATATATATATATATATAGTATGTAGAAAGGAGCAGCCAAGGGTGAGTATCCGCAAAAATGCCCCAATATATAAGAAAGAGAGAGCCAAAATCAAGCTCTTCGAGGCTCACGAGCCATTTTTTTATAAATTTGAAAAAAATTATCTAGTGTGTAAAATGCATGTATGTGCAGTGAAGAATAGAGGGAGAAGTGTGTGTTTGAGAGTATGCTGGACTGCTCACAGGGTAGATAAGGCAGAAAAAAGTTAGCTAAAGAGAATAGTGACAAGAGAAACGGGAGTTGCAGCACTTCCTGCCTCCTGCCTAACGTCCCCTCCGGAGTACTTCTGTGGTCTACAATCTCCTCCTTTTATATATATATTATATATATATATATATATATATATATATATATATATATATATCAAATCAGGATCACTAAGTTTTTATGTAAGGACAAAAGCATTCTTCCGCCCATACAACTATTCTGGTACGATAGCTCGGTGCTTCATTGACACGTATATAGAGGGTCAACGTAGTAACGAGACTTTTGTATACATAGCTCATCACTACAGGAAGAAATTATACCTTGTTTTGCCACATTCAGAACAGAATTCATATATTCACAATCCTTTGTACATTATATACAGTTTCAGAAAAAAGTTCGACTACAAACCTAAAATTTGTATAAAATAAAAAATACTAATTGGTAACAGTGATAAAATTTAAAGAACAAAACACAATAATTACTAGTTAGTAATTTTCTGTGCTTTATAAAAATATTTTTCTAGGTGAAATTTTTCCGAAACTGTACATTCATTATGTACATTTTGGGCAGTATAAGTAAGGTCCGAGTACGCCAGGATTCCTCAGGAGCAAGATACACCAAATGTTCGTGTTTTCTCCCCAAAGGAACACAAATACGTCTATTCACATACTGTACGTCTATTCGCTTTTGGTACTTCGGCGCCGCTGATTGGGAGGCCCTTAGTAAGTAATTCTCCGATTTCCCATGGAATAGTTACCGCTTCCGAGGACGGAGCCTCTCCGAATCTGCTGAGCGCATCAAGGTGATTCTCTTAGACATGGAAGCGTCCATTTCATATTCTTTTCCTACAACTAATGAAAAAGAAAAAAAACTTGGTTTAACTTTGCTTGTTTTAATGCTATCCGCAAAGAAGAGGATAGCAACTCCTGACTCCCACTCAGTTTATATTTCTCCCCGGAATCATGAAAAATCTGTTCTTCGACTAGCCAAAAATTCCTCCATCAGACAAAAATGTGAAAACCCAATTCTAATTCTTCTCGATCTTTCTGGTACCTTGCCAGAAACCTCTCCAACAACGTCACTTCATCGTTCCCTCCTCTTTTCCATTCTGGCGGCTCAGTTGCCGTATCTTCTTCTGATGAAGCTGAACTCTTCTCTCAAACTTTCGCCGCCGACTCAATCCTGGACGATTCTGGTGCTGTTCCTCCATCTCCACTCCCCTCTGACTTAATTATGTCTAAAATCAGAATCTTTTCCAAAGATGGTTTTTCTGCTCTATCTGGCCTCAACTCTAGGAAGGCGTACGGTCCTGATGGCGCCCACATGTCCTCCTCAAAAACTGTGCTTCTGTGCTTTTACCCTGCCAAGGCAGATTCTTTCGTCTTTGTCTTTTATCTGGTACTTTTTCTTCCTGCTGGAAGTTCGCTTGCATTCAGCCTGTCCCAAAGAAGGGTGAGCGCTCTCAACCTTCCGACTGTTGTCCAATTGCCTTGATGGGCCGGGCAGGGCAGAGACTTACGGTCCCACCCGTACCTGTGCAGACCTCTAGAATCAACCCACACAGCTCTACTTGATCGGGTGGAATCAAAAGTTTTTCGCTTCATCACTTCCCCGCCTCTTACTGACTGTCTTCAATCTCTCTCTCTCTTCGCCACAATGTTGCATCACTCCCTCTTTACTATCGCTATTATAAAGGACACTGTTCTTCTGAACTCTCTAACTGCATGCCTCCTCCTTTAAGGAGAGCACGCAGTACTCTACTTTCGACACATTTTCATTCCTTTTCTGTCCAACTTTCTAACGCAAGGGTTACTCGGTATTTTCAATCTTTCATCTACTCAACCGGTCACTCAGGGGAAAGACGGATTGAGGAAGAATCTTCCAGTCTATGACCTCCAATATTTCAAACGCAAAATGTCTAGGCATCTCGAAAACTCTGGATCTTGATTTTGGCTCTCTCCTTCATCTTCTATTTTTTGCCTTTGGCCCCTTCTTCCTGCATAAAAACACTACTTTGCATTATAAATCCTCAAAACCCCATCAGTAAATGTCTATAACAATTAACAAAGGCAAGTAATCCATATCGTCATACTGTTAATTAGTATCTAGTCACCAGAATTAATACCGAAACATTCTTTCAGAAACATCATTAAATGGCAAAGTTTTTATTACCCTTTCAAACAATCTCTTCAGTTATTTATTTATTCATTTATTGTTTTAGTGTACAAGAAACATACAGTGGATGGAACAATAAATATATAAAAATGAATCAGTACATTATTTTCTATATAAAGAGTATGCAACTGCCTGTCATTTGCAAGCAGTTTTAATTAAGCTTTATGGACCGAATGAGGCTATTTGACAAATCTTTTGGTAATATCCGATTATTTACAGTAACTTAAAAGGGAGAAAGGAAGTGTAAGATTAAAGGTAAATACAATGATTGTTGACATTACTCGGTAACAAATGCAAAAAAACTTCACTTTTTTCTACGTGAAGGTCAAAATATGAAAATAAAATCCCACTCTAATAGACAGAGTTTATTTCCACGACAGTTTCGACGCCCACTGGCATCCTCCTCGGGTGGATACAGAAACACGAGGAGGATGCCAGTGGGCGTCGAAACTGTCGTGGAAATATACTCTGTCTATTAGAGTGGTTTTTTATTTTCTTACTCGGTAACCTTGGTTTTGCTTCCACTCGAATTGTTCATTCTGACGAAGGTCAAGGTTATTGCCCCACACTGAATGTTAGTAATTTTAATAACGTTAAATTTAATAACATGTTAGTAAAGTTAATGATATTTAGGCTTCAATGCATTCATTTGTTCATCTGTAATTTATTAGTAAAGAATTTTTAACAATGTTAACACCAAATGCAACTATATAGTATTTACTGCAAAAGTTATTGAGATTTTTCAAACCATACAAACTGTCAGTTAAATGCAGTTATCTGCATAAAATTCTTGCAAAGGATTTCCTCTTTTTTTTTATACAAACTTTATTCTCAGAATTCCAATATGTAATCAAATTTTCTTCAAAAATATTCAACAGCGTCGCACTGTTACAAACACACACACACACACACACACACACACACACACACAAATATATACATATATATATATGGGCTGAATTTCACAATTAAACACGTAAAATGAATGAATGATGCAAACCCACAAGGAAAAAGAAAAATGATTTCAAGGTCTCTCGTGTGTTCAGCAGTATACCTCGTCAGGGAATTGTGTTTTCTTGTGGGATTGCATCATATATATATATATATATATATATATATATATATGCTGACCAAATGTAGTTCTTGAACAATCCTTCTCCAATAATTTTAATACCGAAGCGCCGTTATGCCCCATTCCAGCAGCACTACACACACACACACACACACACACACACACACACACACACTATTATATATAATTTTTTTTTCATCGAAACGGGGAGAAATTAGGTTGGATTCAACCCAATAAAATATTCATCAGATATACAATAAAAAACTCTATATACTCAAAATACATAAATTTATTTACGCTTGTATAAATGCCGCTGTGGTGATTCACATCAGATGTGAAGCTAAAGTTATCGGAATCCGTTATTGAAATATCAAAAAAACTTTTTCCTTCAAATAGAATTTTCTTTCCTTTTCGAAAGTGGCTTTTAAATTTCGTCTGAAAATATGACATGTTTTTTTCACTTCATTTAGGCCCCGTTTTTATCTCATAGTTAATTGAAATTAAAGATTATGGGCAGTAAAGTTCATTATTGGCAGGAAGGCTCTTAAATGATTTTTTATTATCATTAAATAGTACTTATTTAAACTAAAATATTTGCATATATATATATATATATATATATATATATATATATATATATATATTTATTTTTTAAAGTTCGGGAAGAACCGATTCGCCTCTATTTAAAAGGGCATATTTCGGCGGAAAAACAAAGAAAAAGTGAGAGGAAAGACAGGAAAAAGAAAGGGTGGAGGGGACAGTCGAAGTGGAAAAAGACCAAGGATGACAAGGACTGCAGGGTCGAGCCCCATCATCCTTGGGTGCTAGGGCCGGGAGGGCGCACGTGAAACCTCCAGGAACAAGCACGTACAAACGAGCACAAAGAGCACTCAAGAGCACGAGCTTAGAACCCCCTTGCGGGATATATATATATATATATATATTATTGATATATATATATATATATATATATATATATATATATATATATATATATGGGATTGAACTCAGAATAGCCCCCTCAGGTTTTTTCATGATACACACAGACCGTGCATGGCACAAGGAACTCTTCTGGGAGAATTAAATGCACTATAGTCCGAATAATTAGTGGTAAATGACAAACACTATAGTTTTTCTTTTTCATGATGTTAGCCCGACGTGGGCAACGGGTCACTCGCAAAGAGGCCCCAAAAATATAGCTTCCCTCACCAGCTATCTGCAAAGTAGATGGGATCCAGCTTTGGGACAGGACCTAGGCTTTACAGCTACACCGAGAATACAGATCTTATTAAAAATTTGGACTGTGTCAATTTTTTTTTGAAAATTTTGTCATTAGTACAGGTTTTTATGCTGATTCTAAATATGCAACTCATTTTTTGCGGAAATGAATATTTAACATTTTATTGGTGTTTGTTTATAGGAATAATGCCAGCTTCTGCATACGAACTCGCATAAACAGTAATTTTTGTTGTTATTAATGTTCCCCGGTCAACTGAATGCCCGGTTAGGTCAACTGAATGCCCGGTTAAGTCAACTGTACGCCCTTGACGATTGGTTAGGTTGAGTCATAATATTTTCGTTAGTTTTAACGAAAATATCACGACTTAAACTAACCACTCGTCAAGGGCGTACAGTTGACCTAACCTGGCATTCAGTTGATTCAGAATCTCAATATAAGCAAAAGACTCGTTACATTCACGTCGGATTGAATACATCAAAGAAAAAGGGGTAACTATTGTATTTTTAGCCAAAAAACAAAACTTAAACCTCAACAGGCAAAATTGAGCGTCCACTTTTCAAGGCACATAACATGTCCGTTTCATGATGGGATTGAACTCAGAATGGTCCCCTGAGGTTTTTTCATGATACACACAGACCGTGCATGGCACAAGGAACTAGGGTTGCCAGATTTTTCAAATGCCCATGCGGGCCAAAAAAAATTCTGAGGTTTTATTTAAGACCAAATCTTTTCAAATTGAAACTAAATTTCTTCAACGGTTACAACATACAAAATTAGAAATTTTTTATTAAAATAATGCTTAACAATTAAACATCATGAATAATATTGAAATTATTATACATAATACTGAAATATCGTAAATAATATTGAAATTATCATAGCATATTAAATCTTGTAGTATCCATCGCTTTACTAATTATATTATGAAAGCTGTTAATATTTTTTTGAACTTTTAATCTTCTTCAAAATTTTAGCTCCATCTTCTGACTTCAAGTATAACTGAAATTTCTTGTAAGTCATGGTTGTAAGTAATTAATTAAAAAAATGTTCTAAATCTTATAAATAAAATCAAGTGTATGTGTGTGTGTGTGTGTGTGTGTGTGTGTGTGTGTGTGTGTGTGTGATCCTCTTTCACGCAAAAACTTTCACGCAAATGCAGCAATTTACACCTGAATGATTTCTTATAAAAAGTAGACATATTTACAGATTTTATTTGAATTACACAATCTCAAGTTGTATGGTCAAGCAATCGCAGGATTCACACTAATTCAAAGCTTACAATATAACTACAGCCGAAAAGCTGCCAATTCGTGGCCAAACACAACATTTTATAAGCGTTATGTAATTTCTAGGATGTTATAGAACATTCAACATTACTTTACAGAATTCTACAGGATCCTACATAATTCAAGAAAATTCTAAGTCAATTCATCCCGAAAAAATTTGCTTAAAAAATATTTTTTGCGGGACATTTTGAATACAGAGGGATTTTTGGATCATATACAAAGGGATTTTTTATTCAAATAAACCCGACAACCCGACAAGGAACTCTTCTGGGAAAATTAAATCCACTATAGTCCAATAAGTAATGGCAAATAACAAACACTAAAGTTTTTCGGAGCAAGTGTAGTTTACGTCCCCCTGACGCAAAAGGGGACACAAACTACACTAGGTCAAAGTTGGGGAACGTAAACTACACTAGGATCTTTAGAAGACATTTTTTAAAAGAATTCATCAAATAAAACGTTGAAACTAACGAAAATATTACGACTTAGCCTAACCAATCGTCAATATATATATATATATACACAGGGTGTTTGAAAACTTTCTGTACAAATTGTAATGGGGGATAGGCAACACCAACACAAACCCTTTTCGTCTATAAGTGTATGTCCGCTGACGTCACCATTCGGCGCGAGAGGGCGCCGCTGCAATTGGCTAAAAGGTGAAGTGGGCTAGACTCGCGCTTGCCGCGGGCATTCTTAAATCGGACGTAGTACGCGTAACATGGAGCGCTTCACGACTGCTGAGATGGCTGACATGCATATGGTGTATGGGGCTGCCAATGGAAACGGAAGAGCTGCTGTGAGGTTGTACCGACAGCGCTTCCCAAACAGACGTGTGCCAAACCACCAAACGTTTGCGCATTTGCATCGGCGACTGCGAGAAACTGGAACATTCCATGCAAACATGCATGACACTGGTCGGGAGAGAAACGTGCGCATCCTGACATGGAAGAAGAAATCCTACGGCGATTTGAGGACAATCCAAGCGCAAGCACGCGAGGTGTTGCACGTATCCTCGGTGTGAACCACGACCTGGTCTGGAGAGTGTTGCACGAGCAGCAGTTACATCCGTTTCATCGTCAGAGAGTCCAGGCATTACAACCTCGGGATTACCCTCTTCGTGTGGAATTCGCACGCTGGTTTCTGCAGCAGACAGCGGTGCAGCCTAATTTTCCGGCTTATGTGCTGTTCTCAGATGAGGCCTGTTTCACACGTGAGGGTGTGTTTAACATGCACAATTCTCACGTGTGGGCGCACGCAAATCCACATGTTACACGGGTGCATGCTCATCAAGAACGGTTCGTCGTCAATGTTTGGGCGGGTATCGTCCATGGCAAGTTGCTGCTCGTGCAACACTCTCCAGACCAGGTCGTGGTTCACACCGAGGATACGTGCAACACCTCGCGTGCTTGCGCTTGGATTGTCCTCAAATCGCCGTAGGATTTCTTCTTCCATGTCAGGAGTGCGCACGTTTCTCTCCCGACCAGTGCCATGCATGTTTGCATGGAATGTTCCAGTTTCTCGCAGTCGCCGATGCAAATGCGAAACGTTTGGTGGTTTGGCACACGTCTGTTTGGGAAGCGCTGTCGGTACAACCTCACAGCAGCTCTTCCGTTTCCATTGGCAGCCCCATACACCATATGCATGTCAGCCATCTCAGCAGTCGTGAAGCGCTCCATGTTAGCGACTACGTCCGATTTAAGAATGCCCGCGGCAAGCGCGAGTCTAGCCCACTTCACCTTTTAGCCAATTGCAGCGGCGCCCTCTCGCGCCGAATGGTGACGTCAGCGGACATACACTTATAGACGAAAAGGGTTTGTCTTGGTGTTGCCTATCCCCCATTACAATTTGTACAGAAAGTTTTCAAACACCCTATATATACAGGGTGGTGCAAAAGTCTGGACCCATAGGCAATTTACTATATAAAAAATATCTTTCGATTTTTATAATAGTTTTTATAATTTAATTTTTGTTTATAATTTTACTAAATATTTTTCAGATTGTTACCCTATGGCAGACAAGTTAACAATAGCAGAAAGAATAGAGCTTGTGCTTTTGTACGCAAAAGAAGGAGCCACCTCACGTTCAGTCGCAAATTTCCTTATGCCTCGATTATACGAAATACCATTACACTTATTGTAAATTCTGAACTAAAACGTTAAATTTAACATAATTTAGTCACTGGTGTATGGTTAATTAAATTTCATTTCATAATAAACTTCCTGCAGGCCACACTTTTTTTCCATATAAACCGCCTATGGGTCCAGACTTTTGCACCACCCTGTATATATATATATATATAAATTGACGACTGGTTAGGTTAACCCTTTAACGCCGAACATTTTCGTAGGGTTAAGTCTAAATGCGTGTATTTGAAACGGTACGTATTCGACCCAGTCGGCGTTAGAGGGTTAAGTCGTAATATTTTCGTTAGTTTTAACGTTTTATTTGATTAGGTATACGCGGACAAAGTTGGGGAGCGCAAACTACACTAGGATAATATTGGGGAAAGTAAACTACACTAGGCACCACGGGGGGACGTAAACTACACTTGCTCCGTTTTTTCTTTTTCATGATGTTAGCCCGACGTGAATGCAAAGAGTCTTTTGCTTATATTGAGGTTCTGAATATAGTAGGCTAGCTGTAGCTGTAAACCCTAGGTCCTGTCCCAAAGCTGGATCCTATCTGCTTTGCAGATAGCTAGTGAAGGAAGCTATATTTTTGGGGTTTCTTTGCGAGTGACCCGTTGCCCACGTGGGGCTAACATCATGAAAAAGAAAAACTATAGTGTTTGTCATTTATCATTAATTTTTTGGACTATAGTGGTTTTAATTTTCCCAGAAGAGTTCCTTGTGCCATGCACGGTCTGGGTGTATTATATATATATATATATATATATATACATTTTAACTGCAAACAACACACAGTATAATTAATGTAAAGAACGACGCTTGTATAGAAGAACGTTCCGCACAAGATGAGGAGGGAGAACGAACAAATGAAAAATGAGGTAACCACCCGGGAATCGAACCCGGGATCTTCCAATTGCAGGTCAGATATGCTAACCACTACACTATGGGCCTCGATTAATCAGAAGTCGTAATTCTCCTACATACGAGCAGAAACCAATGCCCTGAGGGGGCACCTCCCGCATGCCGTACATATACACATTTTAACTGCAAACAACACACAGTATAATTAATGTAAAGAACGACGCTTGTATAGAAGAACGTTCCGCACAAGATATATATATATATATATAAATATAGTAACAGACATGAACAGGCATGAAACAAAAGTTTTTCCATTGGGATTCGAACCCGAGACCTCCTGAGTCGGAGTCGCTATCACACTACGACGTGATGGAATTTAACACAACCTATCGTATATTTAAACGACCGAAGAAGCACTTACGCCTTCGTGTGCAGAGGCGTTTCGTCGGTGGGGGCATTTTTGTTATATATATATATATATATATATATATATATATATATATATGTGTGTGTGTGTGTGTGTGTGTGTATATATATTTTTTTTTTTTTTATTGGGGTTGTTTAACCTCCTTCGCAACATCTAAGGTCATATGACGGAGGGGACATACAGCTTTACGTGGGATTCGAACCACGGGTCGCTACATAATCTGGGCGCAGAGGACGGTCTCCATCAACTACTACCCAGACCCAATGTCGCTTAACTTCGCATATAAGGGTGTCAGGAAATGATTGCACCCCCCTGTACAGAAGAAACTGAAAGGAATAGAAAAAAACAGACAAAACCACGCGAAAGAGCGTTTAATTTTGAATAAAAAACACTTGTTTTAATATCGGGTGTTGCCCCCATTTGCAGCTCTGACGGCCATTAATCGACGGGGGTATGATCCCAGAAGTGTCTCAAAGAGATCGGTATCATGACTCATTTCTTCAAGGACTTCGTTGATCTTTGCAGTCATAATTTCTGTTGAATACCGATTCTGAATGGGTTGTTCCAGCATTAAGGACTCCACCCGATCCTTCATGATGGATCCGACATGTTCACAGACATTAAGATCGGGAGAATTGCCAGGCCATTCATTATTTCCGAAAAAATCAATGTTATTGTCCTTAAGCAGTTGTTGAGTCGCAAGTGCTTTCATACAGGGGGCTTTGTCGTGAAGAAAGGTTGCCTGTTCAACATCCAAAACACACTCGGGGTCTCTCAAAAACGGAATTACATGTTGGGCTAAAATTACATTTCGAAAATAAGGCCCATCCCAACTGGTTCCTCTTGGTTTGATAACCCAGATGAGCTTCCGAATAGAGAACATAATGAAAACACCCACACATGCTGGATTTTTTACTATTTCTCGATACTTCTGGTCGTCTGGGACTTCATCAGGAGTTGTTGCCCAAACCCGATCATTCTGAAAATTTGGTTTTCTGGAGACATAAACGAAGAATTCATCGCTGACAACCAAGTGAAGGAAATCGTCTTCCGTCCATTCCTCAAGATAATCACAAAACCATAGCCGATCTTCAATATTAAGATCACTCTTCCGTGGCTTAGCTATTTCATGCCAAGCACTCAAGCCTTGGCGAACTCGAAATTGATGCACAAGTTGCCGATTGACTATCTTACCACGACGGATAAGTATCTCTTTCGCTACCTCAGAGCAGCTCTTCTTTCGGCGCCGTGATGCAGCAAGCACAATGTCTTTCGATTCTTGAGATAATTTCTCTGGTCTTCCTCCTCGAAATTCTGTTTCACAATCTTCAGGATTCTTATTCCAATTCCTTTTGACAAAGTCTTCTGATCTTTTTAATCTCTCAGCCACCCAGTGTCGAGTTATGAAAGTTGCACCAGCTTCCTTTGCTTCACGAAATGTGACAGCTCGAATGCGGTCAAGAACTCGCTTTTTCTCTGAATCGTTCAAAATAGATGATGCCATGGTTTCTGTGGGGAAAAAAATGGTAAGAATTAAAATCACAGGAATAGAATATAATGGTTTTATTCAGATTTTAACGCTCTTTCAAGTGGTCTCGCCGGTTTTTATCTATCTCTTCTAGTTTTTACTCTACAGGGGGGGCAATCATTTCCTGACACCCCGTATATATATATATATATATATATATATATATATATATATAATATATATATATATATATATAACTCCCATGGAAAGGGGAAACAGTTTATTAAATTGCGGATATTTTGGCAACTTTATTGCTACCTCTTCAGGAAAAGGAAAACGCCAAGAGTTGGTAGGAGTTCAGAACTTAAGGATCGACAGGATATCTAGGTCAAACGTAGTTGGCAAAAAGTACGTGGTCAGGTGGCGATAGGAACTAAGGCACGTAAACAGGAGATCCAAGGTCATAATTGAATTAAATAATATATAATAAATATTGAACACCAATTTTTTTCATGTTTAATACTTTTTACTATATATATATATATATATATATATATAATTATATATAATATATATATATATATTATTTTTTACTAACATTAAATATATTTTTCTTTATGTTTCCTTTTTGAACATAAAAAAAAATCTAACACCAAAATCAAAATTAAAATAAACTAATAAGTTTTTGTAAGATCCGCCAACTAAAAAAATTAAATAAATTTTTTTTATATATTTGGCAACATTAACCAAAAAAAAGTTTTATTTTTAACATTTATTTCTTGTTTTTGTTGTTTTTGGTTTTTGTATTTTTTTTAATTCGAGGAAACTTGGATACAGAAAGCTTAGAACCATCATCCATCAAGCGGAGAAACTTTTTGAAGTCCATAAAAAAGTATTTTATCAAAGTGTGAATAGAAGAAAGCTTTTTTTGAATTTTACTCTTATATTTTAGGTATTTTTGGGTTTGGAGAAACCGCTGCGAGCGAGTATGTAATAATAAAATTAATGATCTTTGCATAGATTTATTTTTTCCACTTTGGGTTGTAGATGTATGCAATTTATTTTCTAGTTTCATTAATCATTCTTTACGATTTGCATGCGAGATTTGCACCTTCACTACAGAGAAACGAAATTTATTTTATTTTATTAAATATATTATGCCTTTTCGGTTCAGTGGATTTCTCTCTCTCTCTCTCTCTCTCTCTCTCTCTCTCTCTCTCTCTCTCTTTCTCATATGCAAAAACTACCCCCACCCCACCAAGATTTGAAACTACAACCACTTGAACAGCAGGCGAGAGTACTAGTTAGACATTACACTACGACGGGATGAAAGTGGTGGTGGTGGGTTCAATTCCCAGTGGGGGCAAATTTTTGCATTATTGCAAAATCGTGCATCCTTATACATGATATTCCATATATATCTATATATCTATATATATATGCCTGCGCGCGCGCGTGTGTGTGTGTGTGTGTGTGTGTGTGTGTGTGTGTGTGCGCGCATTGGGAAGTGCGTTTTAGTAGCCCCATGGTTGAGCTTCAATTTGTGAAACAGTCACTGAAACGAAATTCTATCCATACAGGATTTGCGATTCATTTCACGGTTAGCTCGTATTTGTTAACTTTTCGACAATGACAAAACCACTCTTTCCTAAGAGGGAACCGAAAATTTTGGTAAGTTTGACCGGATGGTCGCTGAGGGGTTTAACCTCTGCCTGTAATCCTTGTTCTTCACAAAATTACATTCCAATATCTCAAGGACTACGGCATGACCACGTTGTAACACCGCCTCCTGTTAGATCAGCGAGATTAAGCGACGACAGGTTTGCTCCGTAGTTGGATGGGTAATCGTGCTCTACGTTTAGATGATGTAACGACCTGTGGTTTGGTTCCCACGTGACGTAAGGCTGTATGTGGATTCCGTCACATGACTTTTGTTGTTACGAAAGATGTTAATTAAACAACCACAAACATTATTATTTTCCTTGTTTTGTTAGAACTCCTAACTCTAAACAATAAATTTTAAACTTTACATTTTCTAGCCAACCTACTCTTTACCATATCTATGACTTTATAGTGATTATAGAGTATATATCATCTTATAGTTAAAGGTTGATGTGAATGTCAATCCTTTGTGTTTAGGTTATCCTATTTATTTATTTTGCAAATGGTGGTTTGCATCCTGCGTGGTACTAAGGAAACGAAGTTGCGTCGAATTATTTTATCACTCAATTGTCAGTAAACTAAAAAATTTTACGAATTTTGACCAAGACGTAATGTAATTATGAATAATTATACCATTTCTGAATGTCTATACATATCAAACTGGAAAAGTGTAATCTTGATTTAAAAGTAAAAATAATTTAATTATTTTTAAAATTCTAAATGGAATAGCGCAAGTTTTAATATAAGGGCGAGAAATTATCATAAAATCTGAAACTAAATTATAGTGACATTAATACCATAAAAGAGGAAATGAAAACGACAGTCAGCTACAAACCATCCACGCATATAATTTAAAATTGTCGATCTTAAGTTGATTTTCATATGTACTAGTAGTATCCCCGCAAAAAATGTAGAGTGCAAATCAATTGAGTGCAACATGATCAATAATGCTCAAAGGGTGGAGAGGGAGTTAGACCCTCCAAGGGGGTAGTGGGTAACCTAACTTAACAAGGGATGAGAGTGAGGGTTATGCATGAAAGGGCCGGGACTAGACCCTCCAAACGGGGTAACCTAACCTAACAAGGATAATAAAACACAAGAAGGAAAGAGAGGAGGAGGAGAGAGAGAGAGAGAGAGAGAGAGAGAAGAGATGTTCTCGCTGGCATATCTCGGCGCATAAAAGAGTCTTGACTAGCCATCCTGGGCGGCTTTAGCATCACAGCCAGTTAGTTGGCTTAGAAACCTGCCAAGACAGTCACTCGTACGGTGTTAACAGCCAGTTTCTTTAGAGAGACACAGACAAACCACACACACACACACACACACACACACACACACACACACACACACACAATCTTAACAGCCCTTCCTGCGCGGCTTTAAAATCATCATATATGGGCTAACTGGAGCGACACCACCACTCACAACAAATTCTTAAAGTAAAATGCAGCCAGTGTAGTGGGCTTCCGAGCCCCCGCCAGTCGAAACAGCCAGAGAATACAGCCAGTCGCCTTAGACACACACACACACACACACACACACACACTGTATCGTTTATATGTATAAACCTTTCACATCCATTAATATTTGTTTGCATGGATTAAAGGCGAGATAAAACACACCTACATCGTTCTATTTATTTAATACATATCGAAATACAAAATATGTATGTATCAGGTCATCCATGGGCGTCCGGAGGGGGGGGGCAAGAGGGGGCAGTTGCCCTCCCTTGGAAATTTGTGTTTGCCTTTATTTTACCGAAGTGCCGTGTCGTTGAACTTAGAAGTGTTAAATAAACTACACTGAAAGATATAGTAATGGAATTATTTGCAAAGATCATTATATTGAGTGTTTTATTTATTTTTTCTCTCGAAACCTTTTGGTCAATTTCACTGAAACTTACACGATTATAGTTAATCATAGTATCATATAACATAAAAAATGGACTTGACTGGTAGAAAAAAAAATGCACTGCGACCACTACGGTTTTTACTCGTAGTGGTCGCAGTGCATTTTTTTTTCTACCTAATAAAGAACTAATAAGAACTAAGAACTAATAAGTTAGTTTTGCCCCCCCTTGCGAAAAATCCTGCGGACGCCCCTGAGGTCATTCCATAAGTAATGTCGTTTTTTCACGATAGATTAAGTTTAAACTAGTCCTGCTCGGTTTAAGCATAATTTTTCCGAAGGTTATATCTAAGAGGAGATCTATCGTGTTTCGCTACATACTTTACAGACCTTGACCAGTGAAGACGTGTGTTTTGCTTTATGTGAACCCCTCATAAACATGGCGGTATCAGAAGAGCATATCCGGCATATAATGCTTTACGAGTTCAAAAAAGGGAATCGTGCTACTGAAGCAACGCGAAACATTCAGGAAGTTTATGGCAATGATATTCTGCATGTGAGGAAATGTCAAAGATAGTTTCAAAAGTTTAGGAATGGTGACTGCTGTTTGACAAATGCAGCACGCTCTGGACGCCCTGCTGAGTTTGATGATGACCTGCTGTTAGCCGCACTTGAAGAAGACTGTTCAACAACTGTCGAAGAATTGGCCCAGAAACTCAATTCATCCCTGTCCACCATCCATCGACATTTGCAACAACTCGGGAAAGTGCCTAAGTTAGGAAAATGGGTGCCACATGAATTGTCGGTCGACAATCTGAGGGTGCGGGTAAACATTAGCACAGCTCTTCATTCCCGTGAACTCCAAGATCCGTTTTTACACCGTTTAGTGACTGGTGATGAAAAGTGGATACTGTACCAGAATGTTAAGCGCCGTCGACAGTGGGTTTGTGCCGGAGAACGAGTGACACCACAGCCAAAACCAAATCTTCACCCTCGGAAGGTGTTGCTTAGTGTTTGGTGGGATAAAGGTGGTGTAATACACTTTGAAACCATACCACACAACAAAACAATCACCGCTGAAGTCTACTGTCAACAACTGGATCGATTGAACACTGCACTAAAAGAAAAAATACCTTCTTTGGTTAATCGGAAAGGAATCGTGTTCCACCACGACAACGCACGTCCTCATACCGCTCGGATCACTTCTGCAAAAATTGAGGAGCTTGGGTGGGAAAAACTTCCACATCCTCCATATTCTCCAGACCTTGCGCCTTCAGATTATCATCTCTTCAGGAGTCTGCAAAACTATCTTGACGAGAAACAGTATACTTCTTTAGATGACCTGCACACCAGTCTTTGTACATTTTTTGCCTCAAAACCGCCTGAATTTTATAAACATGGCATTGAAAAGCTTGTAGGACGTTGGCAGTGTCATTGATTCCGATGGAAAATATATACTAGATTAAAAAGATTCAGTTGATTTTTTTTTGTCCTTCAAATTCCGATCTAAAAAACGACATTACTTATGGGATGACCTGCTACATTAGGCACAAAACAGAGATAATACATACATGATTTATTTAACACATATTTACATAAATCATAACACGACCAGTACAGAAAAAATGCATATAGATTAGACGCAAAAAGAGGAATAATTGGAGTTATTTAACATTTTATATATATACATATGTATTATATATTATATATATATATATATATATATGACGCTTGTATAGGAGATATTCCGCGCAAGACGAGAGAGAGAGAACGGAACAAATGAAAAAATGAGGTAACCACCTGGGAATCGAACCCGGGATCTTCCGATTGCCGGTCAGACGCGATACCATTACACTATGGACCTCACTCTTCCAAATGCCGTAATTCTTCTACATACTCGCAGAAACCAATGCCCCAAGGGGGCACCTCCCGCATGCCGTAACATTATATACCTTCAACTGCAAAGAACACGCAGTATAAATAACGTAAAGAAACGACGCTTGTATAGGAGATATTCCGCGCAAGACGAGAGAGAGAGAACGGAACAAATGAAAAAATGAGGTAACCACCTGGGAATCGAACCCTGGATCTTCCGATTGCCGGTCTCGTCTTGCGCGGAATATCTCCTATACAAGCGTCGTTTCTTTACGTTATTTATACTGCGTGTTCTTTGCAGTTGAAGGTATATAATGTTACGGCATGCGGGAGGTGCCCCCTTGGGGCATTGGTTTCTGCGAGTATGTAGAAGAATTACGGCATTTGGAAGAGTGAGGTCCATAGTGTAATGGTATCGCGTCTGACCGGCAATCGGAAGATCCCGGGTTCGATTCCCAGGTGGTTACCTCATTTTTTCATTTGTTCCGTTCTCTCTCTCTCGTCTTGCGCGGAATATCTCCTATACAAGCGTCGTTTCTTTACGTTATTTATACTGCGTGTTCTTTGCAGTTGAAGGTATATATATATATATATATATGAAAACCAAAATACAGCTAGTACAGAAGAATTCTATATAAAAGAAAAACAGAATACACAACACATTTTTAATATATATATATATATATATATATATATATATATATATATATACGCATAAAAAATGGAAATACGCACTTTAAGATCAGTTTCTACCACGCTTAAATAAAATATTAAACTCACACGTAATCGAGTCTACGGTTACATCCTCATTGCTTTGTACTGCACAATAAATGCGATTTTACATTAATTCACAACTCAAAGTATGCGTATGTCTATATCCATTATAAAGGGCTTTCAGCTCGTTTAACACTATTTTTGTACCCACTTTACAATTGGGAGTCAAACTATCACGCGCTTTAAACGCGGATAGAATACAGTCAAAAGCACGCACAAAGATGGCATCGTTTGCTACAACATCATCATTAAATTCAAATCTATTAACGCTCCTTTCCAAACGGGGGGTTTATTCTTTTCGCGCCGAGCTTTTCAACTGTAAAGTCTTCTTCACAACTCATATCGGCAATTGAAGTATGTTTCTAATTCGTGCCGACAACTGCGAATTATATAATTAAATAATTCTTCAGGATGAACAGTGAAGGTGAGTGCAGGCCTGTACCGCTGAAGTCCTTTGTACCAAAGTTCATGACATTTCGAGGCGTGTGTACCTTCTAAATACTCATCCAGTTCCAAACCATTCTCGTCTTGTTTAACTTTACACTCGCTAAAATCATCGAGCATGGCGTTGTACGCGTATTCAAGTACCGTGTCAAAATAACCCATATCAGTAACACGTGTGTCTAATATAGGTTTTAGTTTACGGAAGCCGACGACTTCAAACAGTCTGTCAAGAATGAGACGGTTTCGCGTGGGGATAAGGGTGTTATTGTCAGCAGCATTTTTCCACATCAGCCGTATATCAACGCATGGTTGGTTTGTATCACGATTTATGCACAGCGTACAAATAATGTCGTATGATGGTGCATCACTAATCTGTTCTCGTTTTGTGCCTACACCTACAGGTATTTTATAACTGTCCTCACCCCACTTCTCAACCACCACGAAAATTCTGTTCATCTCCTCAACACTTAAATAAATAACATTCCGTTTACCAGAGTTAGACTGTCTACATTTCGTTTCAAGTACATAATTAATAACACCGGTATTACTCCTGAATACACGCACAGATTTCAACACGGACACGTCGTATACTGCATGGAGGATACTGATCAACGGAAGCTCCATCTTTTATTAGTTTTCTATTGATTCTGTGAGGAGAGCACGTCCAGTCGAGTCGAGCTCTGGGGTGACTATGAGCTGTCGGTGCGCTGTTTGACTCGGCGGGAGGTGTGGGGGGAATGAGTCACACTGCGTCATGAAAGCTGCCAAGCGTCAGTAATACAGATTCGTGAACGGGGTTGTTCCAACATGAAAGAATCGAGGCCCACTAGTGAATCATCTGAATATTTAAAACTGTATCCCATTATACCGGGTAGGCGTTTAGAGAAATTTTCCATCTGCGATACATGAAGTAATATCGGCTTTAATGTTTTATCACACACACACTTCCTGGAATGCGCACCATACATCTTGTACAACGTTCAGGGGTAACTTTATTCACCATTGTACTTTCTCGAACTATGCGCATTTATTAAAACTCTGGCGATCTATTTGAGAGAAACGTGTCTCCATAGTTGTCCTTTTTGTTGGACAAACAATATTCATCCCTAAACTCTATTAAAAACTCGCATAAACCCTTGGCTACAATTTCGCTGCGAACCTCTTCATGATATACATGGATGTAGTGGTAGAAATATTTTAAATTCTCCATAATCACAAGATTTACATTCT
Source organism: Bathynomus jamesi (assembly GCA_023014485.1). NCBI lineage: Eukaryota > Metazoa > Arthropoda > Malacostraca > Isopoda > Cirolanidae > Bathynomus > Bathynomus jamesi. Next base: position 585,878 of record JAJOZX010000370.1, on the reverse strand, counting down.
CCATCTCAGTGTACGCGTACTTGGTATGATGTAACATGGCATAATTCCTCTTGTCATACCAATCACTAACAATGTTCACAACCCAGATCCTCTGTTTCTCTTCTGCATGTGTTCATTCTTTCACTTCACGGTGTCTGTGTTCTCTAACACAGTTTAATCCTACAACATATTCCACTGCATCGTTTGGGCCACGAAAGCCGCAATGCTCTCACCGGAATATCCATAGAGTATATGGACGTCTTGCTCCTCATGCTTCGCACGATTTAATGTAGCCTTAAAGGTTTCAAAAGAGGGATGACTAGAAATTCTTTGAGTGTTCACCACATCTGAAGGTTTCAGCGAGTACCACTTTAGGAATGTAGAGCATGCAATATTAGAGGTAGCCATCACTATTTTTCGTCTACGCGAGAATTCTTTAACAGGTAAAAGATACGTCTGGGAACCAGGGTTTGCTGAGGTCAACAGGACACGCAGGGCGAAGATATGTCCCATCAACTGAATTAGTAGCAGTAGTCACGTGACTCTTTTGATTAAACTGTACCATACAGTGGGAGGTGCTCAGACTTTTTCCTGTACACAGACACACACACACACACACACACACACAAAGGAGAAAGTGAAACTCTAACTGAAAATAATTTATTTTAAATACTCATAATAAATAGAAAAAATAACTAAACTAAACTATCGTCAAGAAGTAAATAGACTCCTATACAGGCTCTCGCTCTCTCTCTCTCTCTCTCTCTGCATATATACATATATAAAACAAATATTCATGCACCTTGGTATCCAAAGGGAACAGTGTCGTAGGTGCCAGGCATCTGGTATCGTTTCCTGTAGGTGTTACGACACATCTTCGTATCCCTAAGTTTCTTCACACACCACAATTTCTGTGCCCGGAAGTTATGAGTTCCTACAACCGGTGGGGTGGTTGGTCACCCTCATTTTCATTATCTTCTAAGCTCACTAGATCTTTGAGCGAATCAAAGTTGACGATCTGGCGGTTGGCATGGTTAAGCGTGATGCCTTTAGCCTTCATTGTGCTTCTACCCACCATCACCCCTACCCCGTAAGTTTTTGGCCCTGTTGAGACAAAAGAATCGGCGTAGACGATGCCTCCATACTCAGCCTTGATCTCGTCAGTCAACTCTCAGAGGAATTCTCCAATAGGAGGCATATATTCGTCTTCCCTCTCCGTAAATATCACACTATCTGTATCTACGTACAAAACCCATCGCCCGAGAGAATGCAACAGATGCTATTGTGAAACTGACTACAGGTATGTTTGTGATACGTGATGTATCTGTAGCCAATTCGGTTCTGTTGTACCTTACTATGTACGTATTACCCACATTCACGATTTCCATGACTTCTTTATCGTTGACGTTTGCATAATCCCAAACTTCACTATAACTTTGAGCTAGATGGACGTTCCCCTTGTCTGTATCCTGACGAAACTTACCCCAAAGGCTATTTAGGCACAACTTTGCACTAAACCGCTTGCCAGGTTCCTCACAATCTGGCCACGTTCAAGTTGTAGCCCTTCACGATCACGGAAGCGTTGAATATGCGCAGATTTTTCATTTTCGGTCTCAACTCCTCGCGGGTAGCCTGAGGCTTCTACTATGCCCTTCAGAAATGTATTTATATATGGTTGAAAAGGTTGGGAACTTCTGAAACCTCCACACCTCATATATCTTCAGTATTCTGAACCCATGGCGAAGGGTTAAGGACAGCTCAGGACTTGTATATACGCCTCTATTTGATTGTGATTATAGTCCCCACAGTTCTCCTCTGCGCACTTCACACACAGAGGGAACATGAGTTTGTGGGCTATAACAACGGGCAAGATTGGCATCCATAAGTCGCATAAGGGAGGAGCACATCTACAAAAGAAAGACCAAAGTAGCTCTCACTCATATTAGCAGATAACTCTTCGATGGTAGGCATGGCAAGGCCCACGAGTTTTTCAGGCGCACCTACCGGGTACGTATTGTTCATCATGACGTAAGGGCATAATGAGCAGAAATCGTAGTAATGAAGCTTCACCCCGTCCATAGGTGGAAAATATAGTTTAAAGGGGTTTGTACGTCCTCCAAACAAGCTCTCACCGCATTTGAGGGGTTCCACCACCATTGTAGGTTTGATAGCCCTTATTTCTTCGCAATACTGCCTATCGGACTCCATCCAGGCATCATATTCGTGCTTCAACAAAACCTTGTCAGTGAAATGGGAGCTTATAAGCTGGCCGCGGCTACGGGTCCATACGAGGCTATCGGCGGGAGATCTCTCATGGACATCCCCCTGACGCCGCACTCAGAACGCGGGCATCCATGCCACTAGCAGCCGTTGAAGGAGTACACTGACTTCTCACCAGTGGTGGAGTCCTCACTTAAGCCATCCACCAAAAAAACACGGTCATTGACCTTGATTGCCATTTCCCTCGTGTTGCGAGCGTGCTTTATATATACGCCTGTCTGCTGCTGTATGCGAGTGAGCCAGTAAATGGCCTTTTACCCATAACTGCGCGGGGCGTTTCGGGGAATGGTTGTAAGTGTGTCTTTAGGCATGAAATTATTCTTGAATACGGTAAACAATGATGCGATCGTAGTTGCTGCTTGTAATGGATCACAGTTGAAACGCGTTATGTACACCCTTCTAAACTGTAAAGGCTTGGAAGCATACTCTAAGTATGCGTATGTCATTCACACAATAACGTTGACATTAATACACTGTATAGTATTCATACACTATATTGTACGTGTTGTAGTAGAGCTCAAAATCTTCACATTCGTTTGTACTCATACATTCATAGTTAAAGTAATGTTTAGATGGGGGGGGGGTCCAACATAATTTAAAATGCCGTGAGTGAGAAATGTGTAAGGAAAGTACCCTTTTGAAACTTCAGCGCCTACGCTTATCACCCTATCACAGGGTGTCTTTAAACTGAATATTTCCTCTTGCCTCTATAAGTTTGTTCCCTCTTTTCAAGGAATCACCCGTGAATATCTCTGAGGACTCATGCTCAAGCACAAGCAGCTCCTTATAAAGGAACTGAGTGTCAAATTTTGCAGCGTTATGGGCAAGAATATAGTCATTTTTTGAACTGGTCCGTTAGCTTGACAATATAGTTCAAAAACAGTTTCACCGGGGAATCTCTTTGTCCGCTTATCATATTTGCAGCATTCATCACATTCAATGTTCATACATTCATCACAAATAGCCTGACTTAAGAGAAAGTGCAGGATAACCTCTTTTGTTTCGGGATTTGTGTAAGTTTCTCTGTCATAAAAATAAGCCTTGTATAACTGTGTATTATGACTCATAATACACGGTTATACAAGGCTTATTTTTAGGTTTGGCATCTTTCATATAACATACCTGCTTTACACCATCCGCCTTTATTCTTCATGCATGTAGAACAGTGAATTTCATCACATTTATGCTCGAATTTCCCCCAGCTGTCCATTGTATGAAACATACCACACTCGCAAATATTCATTTTCCTGCACGTCCCATTTGATTTGTGGACTCTAAAACAGGTATTATTGAAAAACATACGTTTATATACATTATAATCACGTTTCTCAGTTTCACTTACTCAACCTTCACATCTGGGGCTTTTACACTGGTCACAAACCATGTGGTATTCCTTATAATGTTTCAATAGGTCATTCGTACACCCAGACAACCCTTACACATATCGTGATGTCTTCCATATTTTCGGCTTTTATCATAACTCGCGTAAAGAGCCCATATATTACGGATAGGGAGATACGTTGTCCCACACAAGCCTAAAATGAGTAGAGGCTTTGTACGTTCTCTCATGCTGCTTTTAAAAACATACACAGTGCTACGACTATCATCCAACCCAAACACAACGATACGCACACCCATTTCCTGCTCTACCCTTCGCAACACTTCAAGCCCCATATCTCAGTCAAATTCAAGACTGCAGTCTGGAGCCGGTTTGTTTGCACGCTCCACTATCGTAGGCATCCAAATTTTTTGGGCAGCTGTATTTACCACAGTAAACATATGAGCCAAGACTATTGCGATAAAACCGCAACCGTGATCAAATCAGTGTGTCTTTTGTATATCTGGTAACTGTTAACGTTAAAAGTATAAGGCGTTGCGTCGTGGCCTCCAGATTGGAAGACGTGATCTATATCAATTGTAAAATTCTCCATATTAAGCTCATGCCGCTTTTAGAGGCCTGCATTATACGCCCCAGAATGTACTCTACATCTACGGCAGCCAGGCGTCTGTAAGGTATTTCTACCCAAAAGTCGTCTCTATCATCATCATCATCATCTGACCCGACCCCGAGGGACAGCCGCGTCCTGGCTTCACGTCCCTCATAGTTCTGAAGGGCAAATTCCACAATACGTTCAACTATGCGCCGCAGTCCGTGCTCAAAGCCATTGCTATGCATGGCTCGCGGGTCTACCCTGACTAAGTACCGGTTTCTAGTCAGGTGGTGGTGACGCTGCGCACCAGCTCGAATGATATGCTGCTGTCTACAGACCAGACATGGGGTTGATTATTAATCATAATCAAATAATCATAATCTATGATGGTGATTATGCAATCATAACATTGGTCAACACTCATTTTATTGCCAATCATATTAGAGTGATTTTGGGGTAACTTTGTGGTGCTGATTCCGAATATGACATCGGTTTTGCTAGATTGGCTCTAATTTATGAGATAATTGGTACCCCATTGAAACACGTAAAAATGCAAAAAATTTAATGTTCAGGCGGAGCCTACTTACAAATCGCATTGAAATTGTCTCAAATCATACAAAAGCAAACACATGAAATACATAATGGCATTTTATTCGGTCTCACCATCTAGAATGTTCCGGTAGTTTCCCATATGCACGCGTTATGGTTACGTTTCCTATTAATTGAGGGTATTCATTATCTCAAGAACTAGAGCCAAAGCGGAAAAACTACTTTCATTTTGGAATTCAGCAACCCCAAAATATCCTAAATTCGTACGAATTTCCTTAATGATTTCGGGGCGCTGATTCCAAAAATGATATTGGTTTTGTTTTATCATTAACCGTTTCAAAAATATAGGTTATCACACTTTTCATATGGCAAAGTATATAAAGAAGGCTAACAAATATTTTCTGAAAATAAAAACACTATTGGAAATTAATGTTTATTGAGTCAAAATTGTTTGACAAACCCAAAATGGTGCAAAGGATATAATATATATCATGAGGAGAACCGATAAGAGAATAACAAGCCTCGTTATGCAGTGTGCATTCCTTAAAAATGCACTGAAGAACGCGACTTCCGCGTATGAACATTCTTATCCTTTCTGATCAGCGACCATACGTAGTCTCCCATCATGGAAGCATCCCAATGGCCCTGGTACCTTTTCTCCATCGTTTGAATATCTTGATGGAATCTTTCGCCATGTTCTTCACTCACATAGCCCAGGTTATCACGAAAAAAGTCTAGATGTGAATGCAGATACTGTAATTTTAAAGACATACGGCACCCCATTTTGCCATAGCACTTAATCAAGTTTGACACTAACTCCTTATAGTTTGGTGCTTTATGGTTGCCTAAAAACCCACGAACCACATCACGGAAAGCACACCAAGCCTCTTTTTCGAACGGAGTCATCTTGGCTTCAAGGTTCTTTGAATTCAACAGCGCCTTGACTTGTGGTCCTACAAAGATGCCAGCCTTGACTTTGGCCTCAGAGAGTTTAGGGAACATGACCCGAATCTGTTGGAAAACTTCCCCTCCAAAATCTAACGCAGTTACAAACTGCTTAATTAGACCCAACTATATGGAGAGGTGGTAGCAGAACTATGTCAGGCTTCACAAGAGGTTCCCTGCGTACATTGTACTTTCCTGGTTGCAGTCCTTCACGTGGAGGCCACTTAACTGTTTTATAGTGCTCAGTTGAAGCCCTGCTATCCCACAGGCAAAGAAAACATGAATATTTAGTAAACCCTCCTTGTAAACCTAACAGGAAACCAATCATTTTTAAATCACCACACACGTCCCAGTTATATTGTTCATACCTGATTTGAGTGAGCATTTGTTTGACATTTTCATAGTCCTCTTTCATTTCAACAGAATGTGCAACTGGTATAGATGGATATTTGTTCCCATTGTGGAGTAGAACAGCTTTTAAACTCCGAGTTGAACCGTCAATAAACAGGCGCCACTCTGAGGGTATATGTGTTAACCCAATAGCTGTGAATAGACCATTAACCTCGCTGCAATAACAGAGAGAGCCATTGACATCGTAGAACCTTGCAAACTCTTCATGCCGCTTTCGGTATACAGTGCTCTTGCAGTCTTCTCCAAAAAAATTCCACTCTTTGAGTCTGGAGGTCAGAAGCTCAGACCCTGATTTCGTCAGTCACAAATCTCTAATTAAGTCGTCCAATTCCCTCTGATTTGGAAAGTGAGGGTTTGTACTGAAAGTTACCGTATATTCTTCATCATGACTGTCCTCACCAGCCGACATCTCAGATGAGCTAGCTGCATCCTCATTTTCAACCTGCAAAGCAAAGAAACAAAATATAGGCATAGCTATATATGTAGAAGAGCATCAGTACTAAGAAAAATCGACACATAATGACCCACAGTCTGTAAATACTGAAGGTGGACGTGGTATTGGAAGACTTTCGCCATGTGGTACAGGAGCTATGGACGACGTTATGCTTGGATACTGAAGAGTCTGCCTTCCTTTAACTTTCCTGTACTTAGAAACATCTACCATGCAGTAGTAGCAATCGTCGTGGTGGCTCTTTGGTTCTCTCCATATTCTGGGTACCGCAAAGGGCATTGCCTTGCGTATTCCCCGTAGCCACCTTTCAAGTGTGGAGCGGCAGCTTCCACAGATCACATGGGGTGCCCAGGGCTTATCTTGGTCACCCGTAGGCATACCAAAATAGAGCTGATACGCGATCCAGAACTTCGTGCCTTTCACAATCTTGTGCGATACTTGCTTGGGGCCTATGTAATACCCACAAACGTAGCAGAATATATCCGGCGAGTGTTTACAAGCTCTAGATGCCATTCTCTTTACCAAACTGTACTACATTAATCATAACCTGCAGATATAGAGAGAAGAGTTATTAAATCTGCAACAGATTATAGATTCTAGAAAAAAGATGTATTCACAACACTGAAATAATGTTTGCAATAAAAAAGGATCGATAACACTCAAATCGATAGCACAGAGAAGAACAGAAACACAGTACCTCAGTGCTGGTAACCATCAGACAAACAACCTGCTCTCTTTGTGTGCTTACACTTACTGACTTCACAGACTCTGCGCTCTTCTTTATATAGCACAGTCGAAGTTTCGGGCAATTTCTAGAGCAAGAAACTGTCAACGAACATCCGGATTGTTCTCAACAATTCCTGATTATTCTGATATTGCTGCGCCCATAATAACATTATACTGGTAAAACATGAAAAATAGATTATCTCTGAAACCATTAATGATACACACAAACCAAGGCCAGATTTGGACTCAGCGCCCACAAATGCATATAAAAACAAAAAATTCTATATAAACAGAATCAGTGTTACACAGTGTTATGCAATGATTAAAGTGTATTATGTAAAATGTAATAAACATATCAATCGTTCATTGTAACTTCACCATGTGACAATGATGGAAGAATAATTTTACGTAAGATGTTTTCTTTTGTGACTTTTTGAGTGTAAAATATACTGTACTAGCTGTAGTACATATATAGAATGTTGCTGTATACACTGTACATTTATTCATTAACATATTCTGCTTGTATGCTATTACTTGTGATTCCATATTTGAATACACATAATCAATATCTGACATGGTAATCATAATTTAATCATATTTAACTGTGGCAAAAATAAATTCAAATTTTAATCAACATTTTTAAGCCATGTAATCATAATCTAATCATAATAAAAAATGTTAATCATAATGAAGTCATAATCATAAATTTTTCGAGCCCACTAATCATAATCAACATTTTACCAAATCCACTAATCATAATCAAATCAAATTAAAAAAATTCGCACCCCCACTAATCATAATCAACTCATAATCAAATTTTTTAATCAGCCCAATGTCTGCTACAGACTGCTGCGTTGCTGTCGAAGTGGAGAGCACAGCGGAGGGGCGATATTGAATAGGTATAAGCGGTTACAGTTTTATTTGTAGAAGGAGCTGCTGTAGGGGTTGTACCGTAAGACGTAGAGGGCTGGAGTTCTATTACATTTTCAGAACTTACTGTGGGTCTAACGGCCGACGGTTTTACGCATTCTATACCTAACGTGGAAGGTGTTTCAGCATCGGTGATGTTGTCATGCACCTCCTTTCTTCTCAGATTGACGAGTGGGGGTGCTACGCCTGTCACTGCTGATGGTTCCGGAAAGCTGTCGGGGGTGCAGTCTGTAGCCTCAACAATCAACAACAACTACACTATCGTTGTTATCATCAAATTTATCAGCAACATCTACGATGGAGACATGTTGCTGGTGCAGTATCTCATTCTCGTCATCATTTACGGTTCTGAGGAAAAAGAAAAACAAGAGTAGAATATAAGGAACAACACTTAAAATTTTAATATATTTTGTAAATGTCCCACTTAGGTGTGTGACGTGTTAGAGATGGATGCTTTAGAAAAATTAAGGTTCACAAGCCCTACTACGTGCATTATATACAGTCCTACAGGCTATGGCAAAACCATGTTTATGCTTAAAATCATTAAAGATAAGGATGAACTGTTATCAAATTTTGTGCACAAAGTTATATGGTGGTATTCGGCGTATTAAGCCATATTCAACGAATACCAAGATGATATTTTGTTCCACAAAGGCGTTTATGATGTTAGTTCTATAAAGGTTGATGAGCACACAGTTACTGTAATTGATGATTTCATGTTAGAAATAGATAAAACGTTTGCCGAGACATTTACAGTATTCTCTCACCATCTTAACATAAGCGTATTCTTCATCAATCAAAACCTGTTTTTCAAGAATAGATACATGCGTGATGTATCGCTAAATACAAAATATCTAGTCTTATTCGCACAACGCAGAGACGTGTTACAAATTGGGGTATTAGCCAATCAAATGTTCCCAAATCAGCGTAAGGAGTTTTTGGAAGTTTATAAAGAAGTTACAAGTCAACGTTACGGATATTACGGTTTATGACCTTCACCCACGAAACACGTTTAGGGTGCTTCTAAGAACGAATATATTCCCAAACGAGGCTGAAAACCTTAGAATGACAAAGAAGTTGAATAAATATTGTGAATTAATAAAAATCTATCAACGATTGCCGAGCACTTTCCAACAGCTGTTTGTTAAAAATATTGACCCAGACTTTTTAAAATGCATCTGTGAAATCTGACTTAACGCTATAAAATGCAATGAAGGCCACTCAGAAATTGCGCTTACGTCATTACAAGAGCATAATACGTGCACTCGCTCGTAAAAATCAAAGTGTGGGAAAGAAAAAACGAATTATTGTGCAAAGAGGAGGATCGTTTCTCCCCATCTTGTTTTCAGTTTTGGGGCCTTTATTGTCTAGTATAATATAATAAAGAAAGTGGTCGTGATTGCACACGAGGTGTATGCTTCGTTACAAAATACAAAGAACTAGGAATCAGTAATAGAGCCTTGTAAAACTAGGCTTAAAAGAATGGAGAATGAATTGGTGAATCTATTAAACAGCGAGAAGCCTCCTGACGAGAAAAGAATTTTATATCAAGAAGCTCTACAGGAATTTCTTCAAGAGCTCAAAGATTATAAGAAACCGGCCGAGGTGCCCATAGATATCAGACATAACACTGGTGACGTTGAGCGTAGCAGCATAGGGCCTGGGGCCGAGACTAGAGACGAACAACAAAAGAACAACGGTGTGAGCCCGCAACATCTCGAACCTCTATTAAAAAGTAGTATATCTCATACATTGAGGAATAAAGGACTAAGTCTTTATAATCTTTTGCGTGAGGACCCCATTATACAATGGTCCGATACAGGCGAGGTTGTTGTTGAAGGGTCAAAGGTACAGAGTTCGAACGTCATTGATATCGTACATGATTTGATGAGAAAGTGGGAAAGGACTTCACCAACAGGATGGGAACATATTAAAGCTAGACTACAGCAGATAAACATCCCAGAAACACTGATAGGCAACCAGAACCGATTAAAAGACTTGGGGCAAGCAACGTATTTACCAGACCAGAGCACGCCTTCGCCTACGACGGTTACATCTCTGAAGAGGAAAAACAAGAGACCAAGCATCAACGCCCAGCCCTATTCGCGCGCCTCTAAAATACGCAAATGGCTAACATGTTAAGAAAAAATTATTATGACATTTCTAATCCAGCCTCCTACGGGGGTGTCAATAGACTGTACAGAGGCGTTTATAATGAGGGAATAGAGAAAAAAGCTGTTGAGAGGTTTTTATGTTAGCAGGATGCTTATACACTTCATAAACCAGTGAGAAGGTTTAAAAATGCCAAGACAGTAGCCGCATCGATTGATTCTATTTGACAGGTGGATTTAACAGACATGCAGGGTATTCGGTGTATAATGACGGCTATAGATACATTCTGTTTATAACAGATGTATTCTCTAGATACTTGTGGCTAATTCCGCTGAAAAATAAATCGCCTGAAACAGTCGCTAAAGCTACAAAGACTGTGATGTTTTTTTCTTTCACAGGCTTAAGAAATGACAAAAAGTACAATTTCTCGAAGGGAATTAATCTTTAGATATTGTAGATCAGATGGAGAAAGCTTAGAGGGCCTCCCTGATCTAGGATGATCAGCTGGGGTCCCACTTGATCTGTGACGAGCCAAGATTTTTTGTACACCAGTTTTGGAAACGCCTGTAGATTCACTTATATTTCTTTGACTCAGTCCCTCACCAAGCAAATGTATTATTTTATATCTAATCTCATCAGAAATTGTACTTTTTGTCATTTCTTAAGCCTGTGAAAGAAAAAAAACCAGCATGAATTAGGATTATAATGAGAAACGTTTTGGATAAATTTGTTTTGCAGAATTTAAGTGAATATGTCAATACTTTTAATTGTAAATATTGATATAACAATAGCTTACGAGCATTTACTGCAGATCCATCAGTAATAGTTCGCTAGATCTTTAAACACATGTGTTATAAGTAATATAATGAATCAACTCTCAAGTCCAATTTATACAGACTAAAGGGTCATCCAGCTTATACAACTTTATACACTTAAGTAATAACTTAGTTATACGTTAATATGAACCAGAGGTTCTAGTTAATATGCATTTTAGTATCAAAACCAATTTTCATACAACAGATTATCTAATAGTTATCAGATCGACAGTGGTCTCTGACTTTTGCACAGTACTGTATATATATATATGTATATATATATATATAATATATATATATATATATATATATATAATGTGTTAAACGAAATTATTGCCACTCCTATGTGCGGTAAAACCTTGAAGCCAATATTAAGTAAAAAATGTGATGTATACAATAAACGGAATTATTTATTAATTTATAAATACACTTAAAATGTTACCCATAGTTGTATTATTTAATAAAATGTTGAAAATACTTGGTTTATCATTCCAACACACAGGTACAAGAAAAAAGAATAAAACTTTCATCGTTTCTGCAACTATCCCGCATTCCTTGTTTCGGGAAACATCTTCGTAAAATACAACCTGATCGTCCCGAAAAGAAAATGAAAAAATATTACAGTAAACCGCTTATTATTGTTATGATTATTATTATTATTTTCACAGGATAAAGAGAGATAATTATTTTAAAATAAAAACGGTTTCATACCCGGCAAGGTCGATGGTTTGAGCTTCTAGTCCCAACGTACGTTCACACTGTAGCAAACACCGAAGTAGATAAGTGTCATTGTTTTATAATAAAAAAATGTAATAAATACCTTACTCCTAATTTTGCAACTCTTGAAACTGTATATATATATATATATATATATATTACGTAAAAATGGGACGTATACGCTGAATGAAATTATGCATTGATAACTAGGATTGCGAACAACCAAGTTATAAATGTATCAGATATACATTTTTAAATACGGAATAAAACCTTAACCATAGCTTTTTTAATTAATAAAATGTTGAAAATACCCGGCTAATTCAGCAAACACACACACACACGAAAAAGAAAACCTTACATCGTTTCTTCAACCATCTCACATTCCATGTTTCAGGGACCATCATATAAAACAGCTGGATCGTCCCTAAAAGAAAAAAGAAAAAATATTACAGTAACCTGCGCTTAATTATTATTATGATTATTATTATTATTATTATTTTCATAGGCTAAAGAGAGATAATTATTTTAAAATAAAAACGTTTTCTTACCCAACAAGGCCGATGGTTTGGGGTTCCAACGTATGTTCATACTGTAGCATGCAGCGAAGCAAAATCTCGTCAGGCCTTTAAAAGAGAAAAATAAAACTAATGCGCCATTCACTTCAAAAGACGTTTTATGTAAGTTACACGAATTGTTGAGGCATACCCTTAAACAATAGCCTGCTTTCGATTTACATATTGCTTACATGATATAATCGGCGCCGTTCGAGTCGGGGCGAGTGTCAGCCTCGGGTTGCGGATCTTGTAACGGCATTTCCTGTAGAGACTGACTCGAAAATACACTGTTATTTTCCACGCATCCTATCAAATGAACGCACGCATTAGCTCTGTAAAATAATGATGTATACGTAAAGAATGGTGAATATATATACAGGGTGTCCGAGAATTATTTGTACAATGTTTGGCTGTTATTAAAAGTCAACCATGAAGTGTAGAAATTCCAGTTTGTCCCATTTTACAGAGAATCTCATTAAGTTTTTTCTGATACCAAGTTTTGACAAGTTTTTAGAAATTCCAGTGTGTCCGAACATTATCTGTACAATTTCATCTTTTAATAAAATTCTTGATAAACACACGTAAAATTCTTAAACAAGATATTTAGAATCTGTATTTTCAAAAGTTTCTTTTATTAAGGTAACGTTGTTACAAACATTCGATATGTGCACCATTAGTGATTCGCAAAACATCCAATCGATACTCCAAATGTTGCCATGTACGCTGCAGCATATCCACATCAATTCGCTCAATAGCAGCTGTGATTCTTGCTTTTAAATCATCAATGTCTGTCACCCGCGTACATTTCTAAAAAACTGTCAAAACGTGGTATCAGAAAAAACTTAGAGATTCTCTGTAAAATGGGACAACACTGGAATTTCTACACTTCATGGTTGACTTTTAATAACAGCCAAAAATTGTACAGATAATTCTCGGACACCCGGTATATATATATATATATATATATATATATATATATATATATATATATATATATATATAGAGAGAGAGAGAGAGAGAGAGAGAGGAAATATATAGATAAAAATAACTACTCACACTATCACAGCAGAGGTATACCGGCGGCGAAGCATATTCGGATAGGCAATTGTGTATGGATGAGTCGTCCCTTTCAGATAAAATAATAATAGGTTAAAATTGTGCACAATCATAAAAACACAATCATAAAAACCACATAATTACGAAAACCACAAAAAACACACTTCTACTTAAATGCTGGTACAGGAGAATTAAATTCTACATATTTCACTCAGAGCACTAGTGAATAAGACGAAGTTGTGTATATTTAGAACACAATATATACAACGTAAAATAACTTACAACTTTATATTGAGGTATTCGTCAGACTACATTCTTGTTTATAAGTTTGTATGCAACAACTGAAATGCTTCGCAACAGTAAATGATTCGCGTATATCACTGCTACAGCTTTTATAGGCACCCCTAGAATGGGGCATGCTGGAGAAAAGACTTACCCCCTCCCCGCACCTTCAGAAAGCAGAACATTCATTGGCTGAACGAATTTTAGTGGGCGGTCCTTAAGTTTTTACCAAGCCGAGAGAGAGAGAGAGAGAGGAAAGGTTTATAACGTAATAGACGTATTGCATAGCTAAGCATATATATATATATATATATATATATATATTATAACTTTTTACCTCACAGAATTTTAATTATGATATATATATATATATATGTTAATATTTGTCATATAGACTACGGTCTATCAATAAAACTTTTCATTTCGTATATTATTGTCAGAGAGAGAGAGAGAGAGAGAGAGAATTATAATTCCCTAGATGTACTAAAAAGAATTAAAAGAGCAATCGCCCGATTATCCATGACCCCCGTCGTTTGGCTTCTAAGCTATGAAATTCATAATATAAAAACGTCTGTCTATAGCTCCACTTAACATCGGCATTACTGTAATATTTCTAATTAATTGTAGATATTTTTATTCTTAGTAAGTTTACTGTGATTGTGTTATTAGAGAGAGAGAGAGAGAGAGAGAGAGAGAGAGAGAGAGATTGAAACTACTGCAAAATATTTGGCTATTATTTTTCCTCATTGCTTACAAGTAATGTTTTAAATTAATAGAATAAACATAAACAAACATTTAATTTAGACCCCCACTAAGCAAAATTCCATTTTCTGTATTACAAATGTGCGTAGAAAATAGCCTTTGCGTCACTTAGGGTAACACTGCTCAATTGAATCTGCTGGTTCTATCTTCATTAATACACATCATATTATGCAAATATCTACCATTTTAAAATAAACACGTGTTTATAGATATTATAGTCTTCATTTTGATTCGATGGGAACTATTTTATTTCGTGTTTAATGGTCTACGTATTCCGCATTATCAAACTGCTTCTGTTTTTAAATTCGCCGTATAACTGGAGCCGTGTTACGACCATCTATTTGAAAACTTTTAATTTAGCTACTTGACAAAAAATAAATTATTTTTTCTAAATTTTCAATTAAAAATATTTATTTAAAAATGTATTTTTCATTATTGCAGTACTTTGAAGTGAATTTTTTACGTTTGATGCGCACTAGCACTGAATATATAATAATAATAATAATAATAATAATAATAATAATAGGTAAGTAGATGATTTAGGGTCACTGCCTAATTATGGTAACAATAATAATAATAATATTTCTCGTTACAGATAAAGCGCTAGAGAAAATTACATATGTTTAAAATTACTTATTATTAATTAGTTTGGAAAACAATATGTGGGTACATTTTATCTGGTAAGATTGCGGACCGAGTTACCAATTGTGTTTTTCGTACTTAATCTGCGCATAAGAATTATACAATTATTTTGAAGAGTTTAGTAAATTTATACATACATATACAGATTGTATACAAAGTTTTGTCCGATAAATAAAATTTATTCAATAAAACCAAACATAATTAATCTTCAGTGGTAGAAAGATGTTCAAAGCAATCGCCTTTATTTGCAATACATTTTTGCCATCTTCCTGGCAATTTCCTGATGCCATGTGCAAAGAATGTCCGTGGTTTAGCGGTAATCCAGGCATCTAGAACAGCGTGAATTTCTTCCGCAGATGAGAACTTCCTACCACGAATTGAAGATTTAAGTGGGGAGAAAAGGTAAAAATCAGACGGTGCGAGGTCTGGTGAATATGGGGGATGTGGCAATACTGTAAAACCGAGATCGCGCAGTTTCTGAACAGTTTTAGCAGCTGTATGAGGCTTCGCGTTATCATGGAGGTAGTGAAGATGGTGGTATCCCCCATTAACTAGTCGCCGACGTTTTTGCTGAATTGCTACCTTCAAGCGATCTAAATGCTGACAGCAAATATCAGCATTTATTGTTTGTCCACGTGGCAATACCTCCAAAAGGAGAACACCCTTGCTGTCCCAGTATACCGAGAGCAGATGTTTACGAATGGTAAACGTCCGTTGAACTTCCACATTTGGGATATCACCATCTCCTCTCCAACTCATATGGTGATAGCTGCCATCATTGTCCCAATAGATCCAAACTTCGTCCATTGTAATTAATTGTCCCAAGAAATCATTTGCAGCATATTTCTCCAACAACTCTAAACATATTCGTTCACGGTTTGCCTTTTGTTCAACAGTTAAATAATGTGGAATCCATCGATTAGATACATAACGTTTCCCCATCTGAATAAGATGCTGCTGAATTGTTCTGTGACAAACTCCCAGTTCTAATGCAATACTCCTAGTCGTAGCATACTTCTCTGTATCCAGAAAGTTTTGTATACCTGTGTTCAAATCCAGTGATGGTCGACCACAACGTGGTTTATCATCGACATTGAAATTGTTTTCCTTGAATTGAGCCACCCACCGACGACATGTACGTTCATTTGTTGTTTCAGCACCAAGTGTTGAATTTATCTCTGCTGTTATGATTGCAGGTGACATTCCACGTTTCCAGAAGAAATAAATCAGCTTACGTACGTCTCTTCGTTCAAATTCCATGCTTAAAAATAAGAAATAAATGGTAAATGCAGCGAGAAATGAATGAAGAGAAAATGATGATGGCTGACGGTTGGGTAGGCTAGGCGCTATGTAGCGCCTAGCCTACGCATAGCCTACGCATAGTGTTCGAAGCACGAGAATTATATATTAAATAAATCAACTGAATTTCAGTAGCCATAGACCTCATAATTACAAGAATATCAGCGTTTATTCATCGGACAAAACTTTGTATACAATCCGTATATAATAATAATAATGATAAATAATAATAATAATAATAATAATAATGACAATGCTTAAGCAGGTAATTGAAGGTGAATAACAGGTATGGTGGTTAGTCTGACGGCTATATTTTTATTCTTAGTCTATGGTCTCTCAGTTAAACTTTTCAATTCATATATTAGTGTCAGAGATAGCATTCAGAACGGGAAAGAGAGAGCAGGGAGGGGGTGAGAGAGTTCGAGCGAGGGGGAGGTATGGAGAGAGAGAGAGAGAGAGAGTGTGGAATATTGGCCAAAGCACGTGTCATACTATATGTGATAACACTAGAGTGTGAAAGCTCCGAGATATTAGCAGTGCGAGATTAAAACACCTCTGCGTGTAGGCGTGGGTGGATGCTGTCTTAAAAGTATCGGATATCGTTGGGTGGCAATATCTTGAATTAAATGTCACAGATCCTTGTTGCAAGTATATATATTTTGGTAGCATGCAAATCTCCATATCGAATAGCAAACATTCGTCCTTATTTGGATACTGTTTCAAAAGTGTCGGCTGTCTCTGGGAGGCAACATCTTGAATTAAATGTCACTGCCAGGTTTGACATTTTCTGGAATTAAATTTGGTGTTAAATTAACATGCAGCTGTGCTTCCATAATATGGGAGAGTTATCAGATGTAACGGCAAACTTTTCTTTATTATGGTGGAATGACCAAATCGAATAATGGGGGAAAAAATATCATATATTTAATATATATTTCCTGATTTGGATATATATATATATATATATATATATATATATTATATATATATATATATATATGATAAATGCACATACTTAAAGATAAAGAAATATAATTCTTTTGATTTGGGTATTTTAATTCAACTGCCTGAAAAAGTGTTTTAGCTCAATATATATATAATATATATATATTAGCGTCAAAGATGTATTCACTTCAAGCCAGAAAATAAAATTGGTACATGGAAATATCCCAATATGTACATACATGGAAATAACTTTATTAATTCTCCTTTACACTGGCTGAAAGTTTCATCTCAGTATATATATATATATATATATATGGATACATTACGCCAGTACGATTGGCTGACAGCCATACGGCCCTGCAGTTTGTTTCAAGAAGTCGTGGTAATAGGATGTTAGTCATTCGGCTCACCAACAAATACATACACACAAACGTACATATATATATACACACATATATATATATTATATATATATATATATATATATATATATATATATGATGACACTCTACATTTCAGCATCCCCTACCCCCCCATTATAATCACTTTACATTTATATATATATACTTCCCTTCTCCCCTTTATAACCACTCTACATTTCTGCATCCCCCAACCTCCCTTTATCCCCCACTCTACGCATCTCCCAAACCTCTTTATCCCCCATTCTACGCATCCCCCAACCCCCTTTACCCCCTACTCTACATTTCTGTATCCCCCAAACCCCCTATTTTTTTATTTATGACCCCCTCCCTGCCCCCGCTCTACATTTTTGCGGGGATGCTACTGTACTAACATCATCTTTACATATTCTTTACTATTATCTTCTTTACATGGAAGACAGACGGATATAATGCTCGGTTTTAAAGCGTAAACGTACGAGTAATTACGTAATTATGTATTTCGTACGCGGAGATGTTCTTTGGTGTATCTCATTTAATGCTTTATTAGTCTTTTTTCTTCGAGGAGACATATTCGGGTACCAAAGTCGGATACACTGGATGTAAGGTAGTTGGGCTCAGTTTATCCTGCCCCGACTTTGGTAATCAAGGGTACATACAAATAGGATGGGGCAGCTCGTCAAAATATTCATGAAATGCGACATATATGTATACATTCGCTGTAAATAACAGAAGAGTGTACGCAAATGTAAAGTATGTACATATGTTCACAAGTGTATGTTGAGGTATTTTGTTTTATGCGCACATTATTAATATTTGTAACTGAGAACCTACTTCTTTATGGTAATACTTCTCGTGTATATCTTTGTAATGAAGTTGAAACTTCTTACCTTGACCTAACCTAATCTATACATCACCTAACCTAGTGTAACCCTAACCCAACCTAATCAGAGCTGATATATACCTAATTTTCGACACTAAAAACGTTTCTTGATTTTATATGATTTTGGATCTCCTGAAGATCAGGGCCCCCAGCCTTCTTTAATTAGCTTTATAAGGCTAACTAACGAAAATATCACGATCTAACCTAACCAATCGTCAAGGGCGTACAATTGGCCTAACGATTGGTTAGGTTAGGTAGTGATATTTTCGTTAGTTAGCCTTAGAAGGCTAACTAAAGAAGGCTGCGGGCCCTGATCTTGAGGTGATAGATTTTTTTTTAGTCTTCCGAGATATCAAAATTGCTTCACTAAAAACAATTACCCCTGTAAATCTGTGAATTATTACACATACTACCTCACTTATGCCAAGTTGCTGTACGCATTTCTGCATAAGCGAGGTACCGACACTATTTTTAATCCATATACTTAAAAAACTATTAACCAAACTTGATTTAACCAGACCTAAACTTCGGTGTTCGAACTGAGAAGGGTGTGATAAGTGTTTCGGACGCAATTGAGGGCGCGAACGATTTTCTGTTAAGTCACTACATAGTGATGTAATCGCTAATCTAACCTGACCTAACCTAACGAAACTTCAACTTACCTAACTTTTTTGTGTGTTTGAAGTAAGGGGGCAAAGGGCAAGCGTGCGCAAAAGTGACACCCCCATAGAAGGAGAGAGCCGAAAACAAGGTCTCCAAGGTTCAACAACGCCACTTTTTTTCTTTCTAAATTTTGAAGAGATTGTGCAGTGTGTAAGATGCATTTATGTGCAGTGGGGAATAGAGGGGGAAGTGTTTGCTTGAGTTCATGCTGGACTATTCACAGAGTAGATGAGACACGGAAAATGATCGGCTAAAAGGGACAGTGACAAGAGAAACGGATGTTCCAGCAGTCCCTGTGTCCTGCCTAATATTTTCCCCCGGAGTACTTCCCTGTCGAGTGGTGTCTACAATCTCCTGTAACCTAGCGTAACCGGATCACCTGAAGATTCGTCACCCCTGCCTTCTTTAGTTAGCTTTATAAGGCTAACTAACGAAAATATCACGACCTAACCTAACCCATCGTCAAGGGCGTATAGTTGACCTAACGATTAGTTAGGTTAAGTCGTGATATTTTCGTTAGTTAGCCTTATAAAGCTAGCTAAAAAAGTCTGGGGTGACGGATCTTCAGGTGATCCGCGTAACCTAACCTACTTAGAACCATTATTTTTGTTTTCCCACGATAAAAAATATTCCTGGATTTTTTGTATAAATTTTTAATGTTCTAAGGTACCAAAAGTACTACCTCACAAAAATTACCCACTACATATGTGAATTATCACACATTCTACCTCACTTATGCCCTGTTGATTACACGCGCACACACACGCACACACACACACCATATATACTGTACACTGTACAGTGTACATTCATTCAAAGTTAAACTTATTTTTTCAGTTCTGTGTGCATTAATGAGATGATTTTTAGGTCATTAATTAGTTTTATTTTTTGTTGCAAAATTCAGTGCGAAGCAAAAAACGAATAACGGAGCATGAAACTTTAGACGAAACGAAACATTTTAAAAAGTTTCATTAACATAATTTTGTTTTTGTTTTAAGAAATTCCATGTTAAATAAAAAAAAGTGAAAACTGTTTCCATTTTAACTGAGGTTTACAAAATATGTTTCGTTTTGAAAGATCTATTAGTTTATTAGTTTATAAAGTAATTTTTTATTTGTTTACTCAAAGTTAATGTTTGTCAAACAAAAGCTTTGAAGAGAATTTATATTACTTCAAAGAGGGTAGACTATTCCTGTTTTAAGAAAAAATTAGTTAAGACATTGAATCAGTTTCGGGTAAAGATAAAGATGCAGTTCCTTGAAGTTAAACAAATGAAGTACGAGTAAATGATTTTATTTAAATTTATGTACAGGGTGTTTATAAAGTCCCTATCTATTTCAGTGAAAACGTCGCAAAAAGGGTAAAATTCAATAACAATATAATAGAAGGCATACATTTAATGAATACTTAAGCATATGATTCTACATGAGCACCATCAGTATCTCTACAGAGTTAGAATCTGTCAGCAGCATTGCGGAACACATTTTGGAGCATGACGGGTTATTTTTGTAACTGCTGTTACGATACGAGCACGTAAATGTCCCAGCTTCACTCAGATGGCATTTTAAACACCGTCGTCTTTCAACAAGATGGGGCACCTTGTCATTATGCGAACATTGTTCGGGAGTACCTAAATGAACGATTTCCAAATCGGTGGATCGGACGTGGAGGCAACAGGCCCTGGGCGGCTCGACCTCCTGACCTAACGCCCTTGGATTTCTTTGCATGTGGCTTTATCAAATCAAACGTCTATCAAACGAGGGTTACAGATCTGCAAGATTTACGTGCTCGTATCGTAAGAGCAATTACAAAAATAACCCCTATCATGTGCCAAAATGTGTTCCGCAATGCTGCTGACAGATTCGAACTCTGTAGAGATACTGATGGTACTCATGGAGAATCATATGCTTAAGTATTCATTAAACGTATGCCTTTTATTAGATTGTTATCGAATTTTACCCTTTTTGTACGTTTTCACTGAAATAGAAAGGGACTTTATAAACACCCTGTACATATATTAAAAACACTATTTTTCATTTAATTTGAGTTACGGCTTTAGATTACTACTTTTCAGTGTTGTTTGTTATTTAAAAACTGACATAAAAATTTCGTTTACATATATATATATATAAATTTGAGAAAATATAGAAATATACGAACGCCTTATATGTAATAAGTTACTTAAATCTTTATATAACGATGGTCGGGTATTCCAAAGCCTCTAAGTGGGAAAACAAAAATTTTACAGGAGGAAAACCTGAATAATGTCAAATGCCAGAAACGTTTACGAGCATTTGAAACGTAATTGCTACGATATGAAAAATAGAAATGGCTGCTACTTTTTGCATGATTAAATAAATAAATGTGGAAAGTGGTACTTCTTATAGGTTTTGGAATATTACTCCCGACATCTCTCTTTGATTGGTCTCCTTTTATTTCTCTCTTCTTCTTCTTCTTTTAAATGTTTCCTTGGGTCTAACTTACAACAGTGGAATACTGTTCCAAATGCTCCTATTGATCTACATTTATCCACATTTCTAGGATATCTGCACGTCATCTTTTTATAACAATTACACCTCATTTCTATACTACTTATTTACTGCAACGTCAATAACTCTATTAAAATATTAGGTGCTTCTTTCTGTATACCATTTACCTTTTTCGAAGTTAAACTTTTGTAAGGCAAATACCGCTCACCACATGGTTACTTCCTTAAACAAGAGCTTAAATCAATTAATGCATTAGTTTCACAGGACATTATACTGATGAGTGTAAGGCCTTGTAGATAATTTTTTGGTGATATAGTGTTGGATGCAGGGTTTTTCCACGGGTGATGCCCCCGGTGACCCGGTAGTCGTGTGATCCGATTGTCGATGTGTGTGACATTCATAATTAAACACGTACACTTTTTAAACGTGTGCTTCGAACCCCATATTTTCTCACAACCCAAATATTACACAGATAATATTGCCACCCACAATAATACACAAACAATTAATGCACGAGTGGTAGCGTGGATAATTTTCATACAAGATGTTACGACTTTACTATTTTCATCTTTGTATAATAATTCACTCGGTCCTCACTAAATAATCGGATGTACTGCATATCAGTGTAGGACAAAAGCCCCCTAGGACAAAAGCCGGAGCTATTGAAGAATAGGGACCCCAGCCTTCTTTAGTTAGCTTTATAAGGCTAACTAACGAAAATATCATGACCTAACCTAACCAATCGTTAGATTAACTGTACGCCATTGACGATTGGTTAGGTTAGGTCATGATATTTTCGTTAGTTAGCCTTATAAAGCTAACTAAAGAAGGCTGGGGTCCCTATTCTTTAATAGCTCCCAAAAGCCCCCTAGGACAAAAAAACACTAGGAAAAATAATAAAAAAAATTTTAATCATTATTTTTATTCTTTATTATTTACAGTTTATGTTTATAGTTTTAGTTTATGTTTATAGTTTATGTATTTTGGCTCTCGTCATTTTCGCTTAAACTAACGAAAATATCACAACTTAACCTAACCAATCATCAAGGGCGTACAGTTGACCTAACTGGGCATTCATTTGACCTAACTGGGCATTCAGTTGACCTAACTGGGCATTCAGTTGACCTAACTGGGCATTCAGTTGACCTAACTGGGCATTCAGTTGACCTAACTGGGCATTCAGTTGACCTAACTGGGCATTCAGTTGACATAACTGGGCATTCAGTTGACATAACTGGGCATTCAGTTGACATAACTGGGCATTCAGTTGACATAACTGGGCATTCAGTTGACATAACAGGTTAATATTGGTTATTTCACCTAAATATCTTCTGATCTTTTCAGATTAGATGCGACACCTGACTTGTCCTACCCAGCAATTTGTCCAGAGGGCTTTTGTCCGGACCCGACTGCACATAGTTTACCACTTTATGTAACGTCGTGTAGGCTGACAATTCTGAATCATTTATCGACGAACGTCACTTTATAGAACTAAAAATAAAACTATAACTAATGATATTAAACACTGAAACTTTTAAAATTTTAATCTTATGTTCACAGGTTAAAACTAAATTTTACGTTATATAATTATTCGAAAGGGGAATAGGCAAAAACCGAAAGTCGAAAGAATATTCGGTGCTACTATAGTACGCGGTCTACCTAAGATTCGGCGGTCTACCTTTTAATTAGGACTTATCTTGTTTACATCCCACTGTCAATCGCCCTTGACGATTGGTTAGGTTTAGTCATGATATTTTCGTTAGTTTTAACGAAAATATCATGACTAAACCTAACTAATTGTAGGTAGACAGCACATTCACCTTCATCCCCTAGGGAAAAATAAAATTTTGTTTATTGAGATGATTTGATACTGATATAGGCCCACTTCACCACGGCCTTCATTAGAAAAAAAATAATCAGAAGATGAAACCTGAATGTGCCAACACGGATTCTAAGATCGTCTGAATCCTCTCTTTCGCTCGCTTTTCGTCTCTCGTCTTGTGCTGCGCTTTCAGTTTTTACCCCATCCAGACTCGTAGCTTTCCAGTCTTCATTTCGCATCTACAGTAGTCCAAATTTCTTTAATTCGTTCTTAGAACTTAGAAAGACATTTTAAATGCATCATATTAAAGCTTTTAGATAATCCTAACTGTTTTATGTTTTAGAAGTTCCTAAATGAATATCCGTTTAAAAGAACAATCGTGCCTACAACCTCATTTGTTGGGCTTTGTCTTAAGATTAATATCTAATTTCAGTCAATCTTATACAAATCCTATTAATTAAATCGTAAGCCTAATTACTTAATTAAGTATTTCGAATGCGGGGACGTTCTTTAGTGTATCTCATTAAATTTTTTTTTCTATGCAGGAAGGAGGGGTCAAGGGCGAGTACAGCAAAAACGCCTCTCCCATAAAGAAGGGGCAGGAGAGAGCTGAAATCAAAATCCAGAATTATGCCATTTTGTTTTCTTTTTTAATTTTGAAAAGATTGTGCAGTATGTAAAATGCATATATTGTGTGTAGTGAAGAAGAGAGGGAAAAGTGTGTGCTTGAGAGCAAGTGGACTGCTTACAGGGTTGGTATGATACGGAAAAAGATCACCTAAGGAAGACAATGACAGGAGAAGCGGGAGTTTCAGCACTCCTTGTCTCTTGTGTCTACAATCGCCTCGATTAGTCGATGGGCAAATTTCTGTTGTTATTTGAACTCAAGATTCGTCGTTTTTGTAACCGATACGTTCGATTTTAGATTAAAAGGAGGGAAATTCGTAAAAGTAAGTTGGGTCTATAGTGTTTGCACCAAAATTTAACTAATGCACAAAAAACTAGGGTTGCCAGATTTTTTAAATGCCCATGCGGGACAAAAAAAATTCTGAGGTTTTTTTTTAAGACCAAATTTTTTTTCAAATTGAAACGATTTCTTCAACGGTTACAACAAACAAAAGTAGAAAAATTATTACAATAATATTTGACAATTAAACATCGTGAATAAATTGAAATTATTATACATAATATTGAAATTCTAAATCAATTAATCCCTAAAAAATTTGCTTAAAAAATATTTTTTGACGGACATTTTGAACGCGGGATTTTTGGATCAAATGCGGGACTGTCCCGTAAAATACGGGACGTCTGGCGACCCTACAAAAACCTGTTCCTTTTATGTGGTTTCGTTCGGTCCAAATGAAACCATCCTCTACTTCTACATAAGAAAAGGTTAGATTAGGTTAGTTTAGACTCGGTTCGTTAGGGTAGATTATTTGAACATCTGAATGGTAATTTTTGAAACGAACACATTTTGGTGGCTAAGTTAAATTTTGACGCAAACACTATTAATGGGAATGCAAAAATGGGGCATTTATTAATATAGTAAAGTTTTTGGAGCAAGTGTCGTTTACGTCCCCCTGACGCAAAAGGGGACACAAACTACACTAGGTCAATGTTGGGGAACGTAAACTACACTATGACCTTTAGAAGACATTTTTTGGATCACCTGAAGATTAGGGCCCCCAGCCTTCGTTAGTTAGCCTTATAAGGCTAACTAACGAAAATATCACGACTTAACGTAACGAATCGTTAGGTCAACTGTACGCCCTTGACGATTGGTTAGGTTAAGTCGTGATATTTTCGTTAGTTAGCCTTATAAAGCTAACTAAAGAAGGCTGAGGGCCCTGATCTTCAGGTGATTCCATTTTTTTAAATGAATCCATCAAATAAAACGTTAAAACTAACGAAAATATTACGACTTAACCTAACCAATCTTCATATATATATATATATATATATAGACGATTGGTTAGGTTAAGTCGTAATATTTTCGTTAGTTTTAACGTTTTATTTGATTAAGTATACGCGGACAAAGTTGGGGAACGCAAACTACACTAGGATAATGTAGGGGAACGTAAACTACACTAAGATAATGTAGGGGAACGTAAACTACACTAGGATAATGTAGGGGAACGTAAACTACACTAGGATAATGTAGGGGAACGTAAACTACACTAGGATAATGTAGGGGAACGTAAACTACACTAGGATAATGTAGGGGAACGTAAACTACACTAGGATAATGTAGGGGAACGTAAACTACACTAGGATAATGTAGGGGAACGTAAACTACACTAGGATAATGTAGGGGAACGTAAACTACACTAGGATAATGTAGGGGAACGTAAACTACACTAGGATAATGTAGGGAACGTAAACTACACTAGGATAATGTAGGGGAACGTAAACTACACTAGGATAATGTAGGGGGAACGTAAACTACACTAGGATAATGTAGGGGGAACGTAAACTACACTAGGATAATGTAGGGGGAACGTAAACTACACTAGGATAATGTAGGGGGAACGTAAACTACACTAGGATAATGTAGGGGAACAAACTACACTAGGATAATGTAGGGGAACGTAAACTACACTAGGATAATGTAGGGGAACGTAAACTACACTAGGATAATGTAGGGGAACGTAAACTACACTAGGATAATGTAGGGGAACGTAAACTACACTAGGATAATGTAGGGGAACGTAAACTACACTAGGTACCACAATGGGACGTAAACTGCACTTGCTCCAAGTTTTTAAATTAATATCATAAGAAAAAGTAGGTTATCATGTGTTATGATAAAAAGAGAGATAACCTAGGTGATTCTCAACAGGTTTCACTTGTAAAATCTGTGCTAAACTACGCATGTGCAGCAGTTAATTTATAATTACATCTAATATTTGAAACCAATTACATTCCTTGATAAGGGCAACTTCAAATGACGCAAGGCTTTCCAACCAATAGAACATTTTCTTAATAATCACGTCAGAGCACGCCTTTGTTTCAACGAATGCCGTTTCTGGATTCTAGTAATATTAGATCGTACCTATATTTTCCTCCACTCGCGCACTTGTGAACGCTTCATTGACAAGAAAATAATTGTTTGGAATTCACTCTCATAAATTATAGTAATTTTAATTTTCTCTGGTCATAATATAAACTAAAAGAACATCCGTACATAGGGTGTCCATACGTCCGTTTTTTCCATATTTTAAAAGTTATTAATTATATACTATGCGAATGTGAAACTATAAGTTGGGTTACCAGACGTCCCGTATTTTACGGGACAGTCCCGCATTTGATCCAAAAATCCCGCGTCAAAAAACCAGCGTCAAAATCCCGCGTTCAAAATGTCCCGCAAAAAATATATTTTAAGCAAATTTTTTAGGGATGAATTGATTTAGAATGTCAATATTATGTATAATAATTTCAACATTATTCACGATGTTTAATTGTTAAGCATTATTGTAATGAAATTTTTCTAATTTTTTTTGTTGTAACCATTGAAGAAATCGTTTCAATTTGAAAAAAATTTGGTCTTAAGAAAAACCTCAGAAATTTTTTTGTCCCGCATGGGCATTTGAAAAATCTGGCAACTCTAACTATAAGGTGTGTATTATTATATTTAGTATTCATTTACTCTGTTAAAAAGTGTTTTCAAAATAAGCCTATCGGCTGTGTGGCAGAGATCCGCCCCTGCCCCGGTTTTTCCAAGCACATATCTGGACTTTTAGATAATCCATCCATTTAATCTAACGATCAGTCACTCGTTTCTACGTTTCGAAACGTGAAAAAGAACATCCATTCAGGTAAGATATGTACATTTAAATTATTTGTCACTCTTTGAACTATTAATTAAGAAATTAATTCTCAAGTCAATAGTTCAGTATCAGTACTATCGTCTCAGAAATAGTAGATATTCATTTTTAAATATATCTCACAATATGTCTTAAAGTACAAAAGGAAGGTCAGTGTCATATTTAACATACAGTATATTTATATTTAGTAATAATAATATCTGGCTCCAAGCCCGCATAACAATATAATGTATGTTCACTTATTTTGTTTTGTAATATTAGTAATTTACTGCTTCTGCAGTGTTTGAAACAAAGGTTTTTCAGGAAAATTAAATAATGTCATTCAGACTTGTATATCAATGGATTAAACTTCAGAATTATAATTGCATGTCGTTTGTACATGCGCCTACTCCAAAGTAATTATTGTTGAATACGTAATTCATCACCGTTCATGCAAAAATAATAATAATAATAGTAACGTTGAAAGTGTCTCATATTTCTGCCGCGAGGCTTTCTTAGTCTATTCCTTTTGTCGACGTTTCGTTCAAGTATATCTGAACATCTTTGGAACATATTATGTAGGAATTAATTCGCTTATATTAGGAGCATGACGGTACTTTTATACGTTGAAAACTTTTCATGATTAATTTTGGAGAATCAACTGGGATCTTTTCCAAATGAACGACCCCACGAGATTTAGCTGAAAATTTGGATACTAATAAATTTTTATATTCTAATAACGAAAATTATATTATTTTCCTGGAGAAATATGCGCAACATACAAAATAAATTGCATTTATATGCGCACTAGTTTGCATGACGCTCGGATACAAGTTTTGCTGTGTGGCCCCGGTTAATTTAATGCCCGGTTAGGTCAATTGAATGGCCGGTTAGGTCATTTGTACGCCCTTGACGATTGGTTTGGTTAAGTAGGGAGATTTTCGTTAAAACTAACGAAAATATCATGACTTAACCTAACCAATTGTCAAGGGCGTACAGTTGACCTAACCGGCCATTCAGTTGACCTAACCAGGCATTTCAATTGACGTAACCTGGCATTCATTTGACCGGCGGCAACTCGCAAGTAGTTAGATCACAACACTGCATTATCATATGCTCACACTACAACAATAATATTCAGACTAAACTAGTTAAAGCAGGCAACAAATAAACATTAATAACGACAACAAAAATTACTGTTTATGCGAGTTTGTAATACGAGAAAAAGGTATTCAAATGAAGATTTATTTATTTAAATATTATTAAATATTGCAAATTTTAATAAATAAAGGATATTATCTGCGTTTTGTTTTGTAAAACCCACAACATAACACTACATAATTTAGATAAAGGTCATGCGCCATGCAAACTAGTGCGCATATAAATACAATTTATTTTGTATGTTGCGCATATTTCTCCAGGAAAAATAATGTCATTTTCGTTATTAGAATATAAAAATTTATTAGTATACAAATTTTCAGCTAAATCCAGTGGGGTCGTCCATTTGCAAACGAGCCATCAACTGTAACGCATTGTTCATCTGTCGTTAAGGAAAGAATGTTGGCGTTCATGGAAAATCCTCAATGCATATAAGCACTGTCGCACCCCTATATGAATTAATTCCTAACGAAACTTCAACAAGAGGAAAGGAACAAGAAATGGAGAAAGAAATGACCTCTCTAACTTATAAATCAGAAGCTGGATCTGGTTCAAAATAATAATAATAATAATAATAATAATAACGTAATGAGAACGTACAAACGTACAGTTATTACAGACCTTATATAGGAGTTTAATAAATAATTTGATAACTTAATACTCGTAAATAACTTACAAACTTGGGTGATGTTTCATTTTTTATAGGCAGGTAAAATCCTTCCAATATTTAAGAGAGTTTGGTATCAAAGATGGGTTGATTAGCATTATACTATACGTGTCGTATATTGTGGCCATAGTTCAAGTTCAATAACTAGAAGAAGCAAATTCACGTGATTTGAGTTTTTGCAAACTTCACTAATTCTTAACGTTTTTAGATTTTTATGTTGGTTAATCGTACTGTAGATTCATTATTAGAGATTGCACTGCTAATGACTTAGTTATGTGAGATTTCCCTAGATCAGAGGCCTTTCCAACGGTGTAAGGATGAGTTCCCTACATTAAGCGGTTTCCGAGAAAAACGACGGAGAGACAGAAGCCCAGACAGAAGGACAGAAACTGCGTATTATTATTATAGATCAGCTCACACTTGCATTGTAACAAGTAAATGAACCTATCGTACACGGAAGGTTTTGAGCAGAATTGCTTTTATACATGCAGTGAGAGGTTTGCAATTTACCCTCGAGGTATTCAGATTTGGTATGTAACTCCGCTAATTCTGAACCCTCGGCTCTGAATGAGAAGCTCAAAATCTTGTTGGCTTTATTATTTTGCAAATTTATTAATTGACTTGCTTTTCTGAATATCACAATAGGGAAAGAAATTTCATAGCTTCTACCGACTGCATATTTTGAATGAAAATTGATTCAACAAACCATACCCATATTATTTTTATTGATTTCCTAAATATTTTACGAATGATGGTACTTGTAGGTTATCTACCCCCCCCCCCCCCACACCAATTTTGACAGAATATTTTCATTAAAACTAACGAAAATATCACGACTTAACCTAACCAATTATCAAGGGCGTACAGTTGATCTATTATTAATTATAACATTGTTTGTTTCTGGAATAGTATTTACTATTTACTAATAGATCAACTGTACGCCCTTGATAATTGGTTAGGTTAAGTCGTGATATTTTCGTTAGTTTTAACGAAAATATTCTGTCAAAATTGGTGGTGGGGAGATAACCTACAAGTACCCGAATGATTTCTATGGCCAAAAGAGTTGAAACTCCTTAACAGTTTTTGGAATGAGAGAGTTATTAACAGAAATTAGCTATAACATCACTGATGTATTTTGAGTACTGATACTGAATTTAGTAACACTTGTCAACATTTGTGGACTTCCTCAGGAAGATTTGGTGTAATTATTATTTGCTATATCAGTTTCAATATGTCTTACCTTTTGCATTTTTGCAGTTTGTTGGTAAGTATATTTAAACTACAAAATGCAGTAAATAAATAAACAAACAGATAAATAGAAAATAAATAAAAAGCTTTATTCAACTATATCAGAGGAATACAGGGTGTTTCAAGAGTATGAAATCATAGGGAATATTTTTAACATCTCTCTCTATATATGCAGGCATTACAAATATTTCCTATGATTCCGAACTTTTGAAACACCCTGTATATTACTTTGGAGTATATTAGTTTTTTTAAATTTTGGGTAATCGGACAAAGCTTTGAAATAAATCTATACCTCATAATTCCACAAGCTAATACCTCTTTGAGGTATTAAGGGGTTTGGGATTTGAAGTACATTTTTTAAATAAATAAAATATATGATGAAGAACGTCAAATGGAAACTTTGACAACTGACTGGGGAACTCAAAATGAAAAATACTGCGTTCTCTATCAATTCTTTAATTGTTCTCCAAACCTCGAGAGGGCTGCAGGACGTTAAAAACAAATTTGTTTTCAGTTTTATTAAAAAATTAAAAAATGAAGTGATCTTTTAATTTGTCCTGGATTATTTTTATTAACAATACATTCTCTATAAAGGTTAATCTCCTTTATTGCATCCTTCAACCTTCTACTAATTAAGTTGTTAACTATATTGTATATACAGTATATCAGGATTTTAACTTCTAATTTTTCAAGCCCAAAAGTACCCTTAACGAGCGCAAAGCTTTATTAAGTATGTTTCTGTATCTTTTAGAAGAAAGATACACAGGATATTTCAAAAGCAATGCATGTATAAATTAAACATTTCACAATTTCTTAAATACTAGGCCTACAACAGCCATCTAAGTCTCATTTTAAAGCTTTCTGTTTCCACTTTCGAACATTTCACTACATTTTCATATCTCCTCAGTTTTACCAAGTTATAAAGCCAACGTCTCGATGAAAATTCTGGGAAACACTAGCAATGGAAATGAGATTATGCTCGCCGCCGCAGAACGCAAGCTTTTGTGTGCTATCCTGAGATGCATGCCACCTGCCAAGACCACTGACCAATCTCTACGCTTACACTACTTGCTCTGGTGGAGGGCAAAAGACGTGTGAGCTCGAACATACATCGACGGATCCGCCTATACATCCAAGAGGGTAGTGGGCATTTCCAAAATATACTGTCGGGCTAGATATTAAAAACTTTTCATGTAAGCTGTAACATTTACATTTTTTTTAAATCACTCTTTTGGTCTCGCGGTTAGTACACTTTCTTGTTTCCTAGATGTATTTCCCAGATTTTTTATCTCGACCTTGTGATTATTTGCAAAAATAAGGGATACCAGAAAGTGGCGAAATGTCATATATATATATATATATAATATATATATATGTTTTAAAAAAAGGCCTAACCTATTGTTATAAGCCTAATATTCAAGAAGTTATGTTTTTAAGTTTAAACGACGTAATTTTTGGGACACTATATATTATACTTCTTTACTTACTTTATGTGAGTTCGAACGACGGTTCAGGATCGACCTGTGGTGGGATCCTCTGCAGCATCCCGCCTTATTTGCGGGATTTGGTGAAGGAGGGAATTGCTTCTGATCTCCTCCTGCCCTCGTAGCCAGCCACACATGGCTGGTCAGGGACTTTGCACAGGAACCTGTCCAACTGGTTCTTGAAGTTATTCAGGTCGGTGTGCTGGAGATTTCTCACTTTTTTTGATAGGGCATTGAAAAGCTTTGGACCTCGTATTCTGAGGGTATTTTCCATCCTCGTTTTCATGGCCCCTTGTCCCACCACAGCTGGGACAGTACAAAATCTGCCTCTTCTCTCATTCAAGTTTGTTTGTTTATTTCATTTCTAAGTATTTTCCATATGTATATTATTGTGTACCGCTCGCGCCTTCTTTGTTTATGTTCTCTGTACAAATTATGCTTCTTTTGAGTACAAAGATGCAAAATTTTCAATTATAAGTCTACTGTGAATGAATAAAGGGATTCATTATTGAATTATCAAACTGATATATTTTGATGGCTTAAACACACAATAAAAAAGTGTACTCCCTGTCGCATGATGAACAGCAATCACAATATCTAAAGTAAAAGAATAAGCAGTTGGGAACATTATAGAAAAAGTAGATAATTAAAGTGTCAGATTGTCCACTGATACGAACATGCAGCCAGTGTAATGCAACTGCTGAATTTATTTGATTAAAAATCACCTGTACAAAATTGAATCGTATGCAAAGGGATTTGGTATACGCTCCTAATGAGCTTACACTGTAGTCTCCAACGAATATGCAATTTTCACTGATCTATATTGTACCTAAATAATAATAATAATAATAATAATAATTAAGTTACCCCAATGAATTTATAGTCGGAATTGAACGATAAAAATGGAAAGAAATTCTATTCTATTCATGAACACAGACAAACTAACGGCAGACATGTTATAAAATTCTCTCACCATATTTTCAAGAACCCGAAAATGATTCAATATATTATTGCAAAGTAGAATGAACATTATTTATTAATTATGCAAACATAGTCGGTAAACTTTCAATCTTCTAATTAAGCAAAGTCCTTTCAGGATTAGCTGCTGAATAAACAAAAGTGGCGTATACATAATGACTATGAAAGATTTTACTTTGCCAAACGTATATCATTTGATGTTAAAATAAAATATGTCGTTAATAATAAAACTACGATAAGACTAAACGACGCTTTAATAGTAAACTGTAGAGTAAATTCTAATCGTCTTAACAGAACGAATATGAAAAAGAATTTTGAAACCATTCAAGATAAAATTGTGGTTTAGTTTTAGATAGTAAATGAAGCTCTTCTAGGAAGTTCAAAAGTTATATAACACTTTCAAATTGGTACAACTTTATAAAGCCTTTACGCTCGTCTTAACTTTTGTCGCTTAGCCACTTCTTCCTAGGAGAGCCTCAAATATATGAAACATTTTAACTCAATAATAACCAATGAAGAAGGCCAGAAACTGGCACAGCGATCAGGCCAACTAATGCTTCCCACTGCGCTAACACCTCTGTTATTTTCATATACCAGCACCATCAGTATTCGAGTTACCGACCTCATTTTCTTCACTTCGCTTACAAGGAAACAGTGTAACCCACTCAGCTATGGACGCTAGTCATTTTAATTTAATTTATCTAAACAATATGGCGGCCTATTCATAATAACATTTCTAGCCTCGTTTATTTTTATTATATTTTAATAGGTTTTACTTCATACTCATACCCTTCATTTCGTTTTGGGTTTTAATTCATAAGTGTGTATTTATATTGTTGAGACCGTTTACGAAAGAGAATATTCTCTTACAAATAAGTACAGTAGCTGATAATATACTTGTAGTATATGACTATTAGGGTTATAACTTTTTTACAACCTAATATTCCTGTACTTTAATTCGATGAACGTTTGCCTAAAAACAAAGAAATGAACTTTCATTTTAATATCTTTTTAGAAAAGGTCACCCCGAAATCAAAAAATCGATTATTGCATACGTAACTTTATTGCATATTCCATGTAATATAATAAAAGAACTCACAACATAATCGTTATAATACTTGTACATATATTACTGCTTATTGCTTAGAATAAACCGAAGTTGCAGTTTGTTTTTGTTTCTGCAGGCAGCATACAGTTCCTGCATAACTTTGATTGCACGTTCTGCACACTGATTACTTCTTGGTATCTTGAGTGGGGATGGCTCCTGCTTCCAGTGATCTTCCAATGAGTTCAATGCTTTTTTGTAAGGTTTCAATATTTCTGACAAGTTCTTGAAGTCATTTTCATTGTACATCTGATTAGTAAACCAATATTCTGCCCAGTTGTATGAAATGAATCTGCATACCTTCTCCAAAGTCTTCCTTGTTGTAGGTATAAGAATAAATGCAAGGATAGCTAGAATGGCTCTTGAATGCCACCTCGCATTGCTGATGTTTGGAATTTTCTGAAAGTTAATCAAAGGAAAATTCCCTTTTTCTTCAAAGAATCTAAACACCCGTGTTAGATGGTACAAAAACTTAATATCATCTCTCCATCCTGATTTCTCGAGGACCTCTTCTGTTCCATTAACAAACTGTGCCTTTAGTTCCTCATAATTCTTCACCAGTTGGGATACAAATGGATATTCGATGTTTGGAGAACTGGTGTTAGCACCAAGATCTTCGTCCATTACCAAACGGAGAATCCTGTCCAGAATGTGATGCTGACAACTGATAAATTGTGGTTTGCAGATACCCTTCTCTGAGAACATTCGTTGCAATTTGACAACAACTCCACTCTTTTTCCCAGTGTTAACACTTGTTGTATCAGCAACGATCATCTTTATTGCATTCCATAAGGTGTATTCATCAATAACTTTGGAATTCCTTCAGCAATAGTTTCAGCCTTGCCATCTTTCAGACGCAATGCATCCAATTTTACTTCGGTTCTTTCATTTTTAAGTACCACTACTTGATACTCATTTTCCTCAATGCGCTTTCCATCAAAATGTAAAGACCACTCTTCCATCTGTAAATTTTCAATCATTTCCTCCTTCAATTTAGCAGCCTCTTTGTATGCTGACTTGTAAATTGCTGCTTGACTTGGTGTTGGAATGTCAATACCATTAAGTGACAACTGTTTGCATATTTTAGCGGCTTTACTTGTTGATACTCCTGTGGATGTCACCAAGTTGGTTGCAACTTTACTTTTGTTGTCTTCTGGTTGGTGGAGTAATACTCTCATCTTCATCTTCATGCTCGCTCTCTTCAGATTCAGTACCACTACCACCAGATACATGATTGTAAGATGTTGATGCTGA
Source organism: Bathynomus jamesi (assembly GCA_023014485.1). Lineage (NCBI taxonomy): Eukaryota > Metazoa > Arthropoda > Malacostraca > Isopoda > Cirolanidae > Bathynomus > Bathynomus jamesi. The sequence continues at coordinate 550,540 of JAJOZX010000370.1, read as the reverse complement.
TTCAGCAGGCAATTTTCGTCTCTTTGAAGGGTGAATCGTTTCTTCACTTGCAACTTGACCTGTAGAGTACCCCATTTCTCCTTTGCTTTCCACTTGAAGGTGGTACAGTCGTTTGTCTTCCGAGGATAACCATTGGCCATTTACTTTAGTGATATCAAAAAGTTCATTCAGGGCATCATATTTTCCCCTCCTGACACATTCATCATAAGTCTTCATCACCTTGTCAAGCTTTGCTCGTATTACTTGATCTGACACATGCGGAAAATTCAATTTATTCTTCCATAATTTTGTAACTTCTTTGGAAATTTCCACTATTCGCTCCTTTCTTCCTTTGATTTCTGTTCCAAGAAACTGGTACCGTCCAATGATTTGGATTTGGAGTGGCATTCTGCATTTTTCTTCTGTGAAGATTCTTCTAAAGGCACACTTCCTCTTCTTCTATGTGACTGCTGGAATCTCACCAGATTATTGGTCCAGATATCCTTGTTCTTCTGTATGGTAGTATCACTTTTCTTGTGTGACATTATATTGCTTCTGAAACAGATATAAAAATGTATTAAGTTGATTTGTTTGTTTGTTTATATATATTATATATATATAATATTAATATAATATATAGAAATAATATAATAATTAGAGGGCGGATTTTTAGGTGAAAAAATATGACCAAATATTTATTTTTTAGGTGATAAAATTTTGGAAAATATTTTTAGAACATCCATAGAACGTCTCACGAAAATATTTATCACCAAATATTTTGGGCTCTATATATTTTTTGAGTTTCACTCCCCTCTACAAAACATTCTGGATACGCTTTTGTTTACGTGTTAAAATGGAAGAAAAATTCAACAAATTATTATGGTTAATAAATTTAAAAAATGTTCTGGAATGTTCAAGAGTGCAGAAGCGAATTCCACATTTCGCTACGTTTTTTAATTAAGCGAACATATTACAAATAATAAAAGCTTACCTGAAGTTGAGTTGAACTGAACAGTTGAGTAACTATTGCGCAATACTGGACACAAGTGATTCGGTTGATTTCATTTCGTGCTTTTATACAATTTGCGAGTGCATGAAGAACAATGTCGTGTGTTCTAGAATTTTCTTGTATGGGTGGATTGATATTAGTCATCGAATTTGAGCACCGGAAGTGATTTTTCGGGCGATCTCACGATATATTATCGTACTGAAAAATTCGAAAATATTTTTTAGGTTAAAACCTAAAAGTCCGCCCTCTAATAATAATATATTTATATACTTATGACTAGTAACGTAAATATATGGTTATGGTGATTCAAACTTTTGATTTGGGGGTGACCTTTTTTAAAAACTGAGGAATTAGGGTCTTTTTCATTGTTTTTAAGCAAAAGTTCATCGATTTATGATACAGGAGATCTTTTATTTGAAAAAAAGTCAAAGTTATAACCCTAATGACTATATGTACAGTTAATTCGAAAGTCCTGAGGCGAAACTCTGTATCTCTTACTGATAAATATCGGTAAATAAAAAAAAGGTTTGACCACAGGACTTTTTTCAACAGACTATATATACACACACATATATATAAACACAACAGACTATATATACACACACACATATATATAAACACAACAGACTGCAAAGTATGCACATTTAAGTAAATCTAATCTGCATTCTTAACCTGTCATAGCCGAATGGGTTCTTATTCTTAATCCTCATTCTTTTGAAAGTTTTGTCTTCCTTAATTTTTGTGTCTTTTCCCCTTCGTCTCTCTCTCTCTCTCTCTCTCTCTCTCTCTCTCTCTCCATCTTTATTAGTTTGCTGAACTTTATGAAGCGTAATGGTCCATTGAAACGTCCCCATTAATTTGCTTAACTCTTCCTATATTAGGACTCTAGAAATACCAACTCCAATGATTTTTTTAATCTGTAAACTTTTCAGAAAGAAAACTTTGTCTCACACACACACACACACACACACATATATATAATCATCGATATATTCGTAGTTTAAATGGAAGTATGGTGAAGAGTTAAACAGCTTTTTACACAGAGCACCATCCCTCCTATACATACTATATATAATTATATATATATGTGTGTGTGTGGGTGTGATGAAATTGTTGAATTGGTAAATAAATCTAATAATCAAATACTATTCCAGTTTAGACGCCAAATCAGTTCGCTTTTGACATGAAAACTCGCATGATATTCCTGTCTAATGCATATATGGAAATTATACTAAACTACAATAAGTATTGCATGTATACGATAATGTACGGTAACCAAGAAACAAATTAACATTTAGAGGAAACGAGAATTCGAAATGGAATCACGTGGATGCAACTTGCACTTACACATTTATAAGAATTCCAATCTTACGTATGCATAAATAGCAAACTGCCTGAGAGAGAGAGAGAGAGAGAGAGAGAGAGAGAACTATAGTAACTGTAATTTGATTTTAATACGAAGAGTAAAATGTGCAGCATAGAGGAGGTTTGCTCACTAGGCCACGTCCTGAGCGCGTCTCTTACCACTATTGGTTGGTGTAGTGGTAACAGACATGTTTGGGATATGGCCCAACGACGCAGGACGAAACGTCCTCGGTGCTGAACATTTTATTTCAGTCTCCGTATTAATATATATATATATATATATATATATATATATATATATATACACATTTTAACTGCAAACAACACACAGTATAATTAATGTAAAGAAGGACGCTTGTGTAGAAGAGCATTCCGCACAAGATAAGGAGGGAGAACGAGCAAATGAAAAATGAGGTACCTCCCAGGAATCGAACCCGGGATCATCCAATTGCCGGTCGGATATGTTAACCACTACACCAAGGACTCCCTCCTCATCTTGTGCGGAACGCTCTTCTACACAAGCGTCGTTCTTTACATTAATTATACTGTGTGTTGTTTGCAGTTAAAATGTATATATGTACGGCATGCGAGGTGCCCCCTCAGGGCATTTGATTCCGCTCGTATGTAGGAGAATTATGGGTACTGACTAATCGGGGTATAGGTATACAGTTCCATATGTTGATTTTTTTAAAATTCATTTTCCCTTCAGGGTAGATAATGGCTGACTAATGACCAACGGAAGTGGGTGCTGAAACATTATTGGAAATCAGAAAACGCTGAAACTGAAAGAAGGGAGTGGAATGAAACGATCGGGACCGCAGCTCCAAGCAAACTATCAATGAAAGGAAAATTAATTTTAAAAAATTAACATATGAAACTGTATACCTACATTTGGGCCACTCTGTAAATATATATATATATATATATATATACACACCTTGTGATACCTTATGAGGGCTTTGGACGACGGTTCAGGATCGACCTATGATCGACCCCTCTACATCCTCTCACCTCATATGAGGAATTTGGTGGAGGAGTGAATTGCTTTCCGATCTCCTCCTGCCCTCGTAGCCAGCCACGCATGGCTGGTCAGGGACTTTGCACGGGAACCTCTCCAGCTGGTTCTTGAAATTATTTAGGCTCGTGTGCTGGAGGTTCCTCAGTTCTTTGGGGAATACATAAAAATGTTTTGGGCTTCGTATTCCAAGGGTATTTTCCATTTTCATTTCCTTGGACCCCTCTCTCACCAGGGGGACATATACTGGAACAAGTGTAGTTTACGTTCCCCTACATTATCCCAGTGTAGTTTACGTTCTCCTACATTATCCAAGTGTAGTTTGCGTTCCCCAACTTTGTCCGTGTATACCTAATCAAATAAAACGTTAAAACTAACGAAAATATTACGACTTAACCTAACCAATCGTCAATTTATCGCTGTTCACGATCATATTAATTGCTTATCTTTATGAACACAGATATTACATTATAATTACCTGTATGTCAATGACTGCACATTCAATTGTCCTTTAGATATATACAGTATGTCTGCGTAATATGTTGTTGGACTCGGTTGTCTGCCCTCCATCCGACCTTCCCCCAGTTGGGGTACCTTGACTAACACTGCGGCGTTGCCACATGTACGGAGTCGCCTGTGAAGCGAAGAACATTACATATGCGGGCAACTGTACATATTAAATTTATTGAAATTTTGGTATTCCCACCAATCTTTTACCTTTAGGTCGGGCAATGTACTATCCGAATGTTTTGGCTCCTCTTGCCGGGTGAGACAAGGCTCCTTGCTCTCTCCTATGCTGTTTAATGTGTTATTGACGGATTAATTGCTTCATTTAATGAGGCAACAGTAGGATGTTGTATAGATAACAAGGATAAATGTGTAGTTTGTATCCCCTTTTGCGTCAGGGGAACGTAAACTACACTTGCTCCCATATACTCGTATATATATTATCTGAATACAAAGTATAAGAATGGGTTAACTAACGATATCTGTTCCAGGAAATATCAATACAGCACCTAAGCTTCTTAACATACGAACATGCAAAAATCACGAGTAACACTTCATGTACAGTTGCCTGCATATGTAATGTTCCTCGCCTCACAGGCGACTCCGTACATGTGGCAACACCGCAGCGATAGTCAAGATACCCCAACTGTAGGAAGGTGGGGTGGAGGGTGGAAAACTGAGTCCAACAACATATAACAATTATAACATTGACATACGGGTAAGGAGCCTTTCAAAAATTACGTAACGCTATTTTTGCTAAAACCTGACCCCCCCCATATAACGTTCTGTAACGTGTGGGGTGTGGGAAGTGTTACATAACACCTCAGGGGGTGCCTGGTCTAGCATTATAGAACATTCCTGGGTGATCTGGGGTGTCAAGTTTTAGCAAAACTAGCGTTACGTAATTTTTGATCGGCCCCTAATTATAATGCAAGGTCTGTGTTCAAAGATTAATATGATCGTGAACAGCGTTCAACTTCATGTTTACTAGTCTTATACAGTAATAAGGTTTCATTATAATTACTGCAAGTTTATATGAACAGATACCACAACACAACTTTTTATATACTAGTGAATTTGAACCAAAAATAGACATTACACAACTGGTGGGTGGGGTAGGAGAATGAGGGAGTGTGGAAGATCTACAGATCTACAGAAGCTAAGGCTAACAAAGACCTTAGAGTGAATCTTAGGGTCTTTGTTAACCTTAGCTTCTGTAGATCTGTAGATCTTCCACACTCCCTCATTCTCCTTCCCCACCCACCAGTCTCGCGTATATTAAATCATTATGTAACAATACTAATAAAGCTGTTTATAGAGTCCGTGTGCACTGTGCACCTTTATTAACTTGCGAATCTACACGATTATATATATATATATATATATATATATATATATATATTGACGTTGAGCGTGAAAAAGATTGAGACAGTGTGAGAGAGAGCGAGGTAGAGGGGGCAGAGAGAGTTAATGAGAAATGGCTTATCGATTGTTACACAAATAACTTTTTAACAAATGCAAAAAACTTCCCTTTTTTCTACGTGAAGGTCAAAATATGAAAATAAAAACCCACTCTAATAGACAGAGTTTATTTCCACGACAGTTTCGACGCCCACTGGCATCCTCCTCGGGTGGATACAGAAACACGAATGAACCAAAACAAGAGGGAAAAACAGTCCAGGGACCGACCGTTAAGAAATTCGCACCTAGGTTAGATCCCATTCTCCCGACACCGGAAGGGCATTTTCATTAAGTACATTCGCGCAAATTTAAAACTATCTTCCTGTTCTAAACATACAGATTCTATTATTTTTTTTATTTTTTTACATAATTATTACATTTATTATTAAATTTATTACATTTAATATTGCATAATTATTTATTACAGAAATTATAAATTTATTATTACATTGGTTATTACATTGTTGTTTATTATACAGAACTTATAAACTGAAAAACGAATGAAAAAAACCGATTAGGAAACAATCCAGAGACTATAGAGAAATTCGCACCTAGGTTAGATACCGTTCTCCCGACACCGGAAGGGCATTTTATTACAGGGTCCGCTTATAAGTACATTCCCACAAATTAAAACTATCTTCTTGTTCTATACATACAGATTCTAATATTTTGACATAATTACTGCATTTATTATTGCATTTACATTTTTTTCACATTTATTATTATTACCTTTACCCTAATTATTAAATTTATAATATTACCTTTATTATTACATCTGTTGCATTTATATTTATTTCCACATTTATTACTTCCATTATTACATTTACTAAAAGCGAGTAAGGAAACAATCCAATCCAGAGACATTTAAGAAATTCACACTTAGGTTCGAACACGTTCCCACGACTCCGTAAGGGATTTTTTGACCAAGAATCTCATTAAAGGGTCTAACTTATAAGTACCTTCGCACAAATTAAAATTATCTACTTTTTCTTTACACACAGATTCTATTATTTTTCTTTTGACATAATTATTACATTTATATAGTACCTTACTTGATTCCCAATCTATAGCATGATTATTTTGGCTGGCGTGATAAAAAATGGCATTATTAGTATTACAACTTCTGAAGGCATATTTGTGTTCTTTAATACGGGTTTCAATATTTCTTCCAGTTTCTCCCACGTATACTAAATCATAACTTTTACAGGGAATGCTGTAGACACAGGCTTGTTCCTCTTTTGCAACGTTATTCCTAACCAATTTACTTTTCACGGTAGACGAATATTTGAACGCCAAAGCAAACTTAAAATCTTTCGTCAACGGTTTTACTCTTTCTAAGCCGGCAATGTAAGGCAAACTCACATATTGTTTTTGGTTAACTGAAGGTTCCCGAGGGGAACCTAAGTGTGAATTTCTTAAATGTCTCTGGATTGGATTGTTTCCTTACTCGCTTTTAGTAAATGTAATAATGGAAGTAATAAATGTGGAAATAAATATAAATGCAACAGATGTAATAATAAAGGTAATATTATAAATTTAATAATTAGGGTAAAGGTAATAATAATAAATGTTAAAAAAATGTAAATGCAATAATAAATGCAGTAATTATGTCAAAATATTAGAATCTGTATGTATAGAACAAAAAGATAGTTTTAATTTGTGGGAATGTACTTATAAGCGGACCCTGTAATAAAATGCCCTTCCGGTGTCGGGAGAACCGTATCTAACCTAGGTGCAAATTTCTCTATAGTCTCTGGATTGTTTCCTAATCGGCTTTTTTCATTCGTTTTTCGGTTTATAAGTTCTGTATAATAAACAACAATGTAATAACCAATGTAATAATAAATTTATAATTTCTGTAATAAATAATTATGCAATATTAAATGTAATAAATTTAATAATAAATGTAATAATTATGTAAAAAAATAAAAAAATAATAGAATCTGTATGTTTAGAACAGGAAGATAGTTTTAAATTTGCGCGAATGTACTTAATGAAAATGCCCTTCCGGTGTCGGGAGAATGGGATCTAACCTAGGTGCGAATTTCTTAATGGTCGGTCCCTGGACTGTTTTTCCCTCTTGTTTTGGTTCATTCGTGTTTCTGTATCCACCCGAGAAGGATGCCAGTGGGCGTCGAAACTGTCGTGGAAATAAACTCTGTCTATTAGAGTGGGTTTTTATTTTCAACTTTTTAACAGTTTCGATCTAAATAACAGTAACTGATTATCAAAATCACATAAGAATAATCCACTAATCCACGGTTATACTAGCATAAACATACTGTATTTATATATCCTTATAAATTCATACAATATTATACTAATGTTTGTGAAATGACGTTGTTGGGTCAAACGTAGTGTTGACATGTTTACTTGCTGTCGCCATCCAGGAGAGACTACATATTAGCGTATCAGTAAAAACCGTAAGGTGACGGTTGCATGAACCCACCGGTTTGTGAATGATGCCTATTATATTAATAGTGTTTTCCAAATTGTATTTGTGTTGTGAATGTGGAGAGATAATGATTTAATCACGATGGACAGATAAACCCATTAATGTTTTCCAGATTTCCTGTTGCATTATCAATGTGGAGATACTATTAGATCTTAACAAGTAATATATATATATATATATAGTATATATACACACAATAAAACCAATTATTTATTACAACAAATATACAATGGTTAAGAATGTTTTACTAAATAGTTTATCATACAAAATGATAAAGTCCTACAAAATGCTCATAATTTGCCATAGAGTAACATAACTGGCACAGCTATATCCGGTTCATAGTTAGTATTTGGTCCATCCCCCAAGCTGGTCCGCTCCCTGCCCGGGCTCCCACGAATTCACCACATTCCCTCACACACATTCTCAATGGGGTTCAGGTCACACCCCTTACTAGGCCAGTCCAGTAGTTCTAGATTTCGCTGCTCCTCGAGCGACCTTCTAACAATCCTGGCGGTGTGGATGGGAGAGTTGTCCTGCAAATGGATTTTAAATATTAAAAGTAGAATTATATCTCATCCATACACTTCATCAGTAACCGACTATTCGAGATAGGTTTTAACCCCTATGTATTAGGGGTTTCTCTCACTTAAATGTAATTGTGCGCCGTTATACAAATAATACAGTCTGCAGTTATTCAGAATAAAATCCTGAAGTGTTGTCATAGTACTGAAAGAGTAAAAAAGCAATTTTATGACCATTATTCGTCCCATGTAAATGTGGAAACCAGATATACAAATGCGTGTAATCAGTCATCTCTCCTAGTCCTTGCAGGTGCATCCATCCCCACACATTCGCCGTCACGTGCCCACTTCGTGCCACTGCGTAAATATTTTGGCAGGCATATCTCGTGTTGTTCTGTCGCCAACATCGAAGACGGCCGTGAGTTGTAGATGCAAATGTCTTCTCGTCAGAGAAGATAACTCTGCTCCAGTATGCGAGATCATCATTTATATGTTGGCGAGCAAATGAGAGCCTGGCCTGACGATGTCGTTCCTCGATCCTCTTTTTGGCAGGAGTACGGTGGTGATATCCTGCTTCATGCAACCGTCTCCTTACGGAGTCCACTGACATGCCCATATGTAGTGTTTCCCGGATGGCGACTGCGTTGTTGATATGATCGTTCTGCACTTCGTCGATTATTCTCCGGTGGTCTTTCTTGGTGCTCCACACTTAGGACGATCTAGCAGATTCTCAGTCTCCTGCCACCTCTGCACCCACCGTCGAACAGTAGGCTTCGAAATTCCCAGTTCCATAGCTATGTCAGCTACAGAGAGGCCTGCTTCCCGTATACCAATTATCCGGCCTCGCTGTACAATTTTATCTTGAGCTGGATTCATTTTCAGAGTCGGTGTTCGTCATACGGTGTATAAATATGGTATGAGCATAGATCATGCCAGTAACCATGTCAACACCTCGGTTTGGTCCATGAACGTCATTTCACAAACATTAGTAAAATATTGTACGAGTTTATAAGTATATATATTGTAAACCAGGTTAATTTCGCGGCAGCAAATTTTCGCTCTTTCAAATCCTTGGACGAGTTCGCGGCATCATAATTTTGCGGTCAACAGTTGCAAGTTATAATCATACAGATTAAAATGACGTCATGAATGACGACATTTATTCTGGACTGTGATTGGTCGAGGTTGAGGTCGTATATCAAGGGAAATTTTACCTCTTGGTATGCGGATAGAGTTTCAGCAGCACTCAACGGAAGTGAATCTCTCGGTAAGATAGATTTGAAGCTCTCCACCTTGAAACCTCTTCATGCTAAATGGATTGTCTCTGCATGGGATAACCTACACAAAATGAGGGAGACCATTCGGAAGGGTTGGGAAATTAGCGGTATTCATGACATTCTTCTTATACAGTTATAATACAGTATAATTTAAAGTGTTTTTACTGCTTTTACTTTACAATGTTTAATTACAATATACTGAATTTACTTTTCAAATAAAGGGTCTTAATGATCTAAGTTTTATTTTCTTACTATCTTCCAAAGATTAGTTTAAATTTTCAAATTTTTGCCTGCTGGATATTTTCGCGTAAACTATAACCTACGCGAAAAACGCGAAAATTTCTTGCAGGCAAACATTTCGCAGTCACTAGTATATAAAATGTTCTATTGTAGTAGCTGTTCATATAGATTTGCAGTCATCATAATGAAACCTTATTACTGTATAAGACTAGGGATCAAATGTAGAATTCGGACCCCAGCCTTCTTTAGTTAGCTTTATAAGGCTAACTAACGAAAATATCACGACCTAACCTAACCAATCGTTAGGTTAACTGTACGCCCTTGACGATTGGTTAGGTTAGGTCATGATATTTTCGTTAGTTAGCCTTATAAAGCTAACTAAAGAAGGCTGGGGTCCGAATTCTACATTTGATCCAAGACTAGTAAACCACATGGAGTTCAACGCTGTTCACGATCATATTAATTGTTTATCTTTATGAACACAGATATTACATTATAATTACCTGTATGTCAATGACTGCACATTCAATTGTCCTTTAGATATATACAATATGTATGCGTTATATGTTGTTGGACTCGGTTGTCTCCCATCCACCCTACCTTCCCCAAGTTGGGGTACCTTGACTAACACTGCGGCGTTGCCACATGTACGGAGTCGCCTGTGAAGCGAGGAACATTACATATGCGGGCAACTGTACATATTAAATTTATTGAAATTTTGATATTCCCACTAATCTTTTACCTTTAGGTCGGGCAATGTACTATCCGAATGTTTTGGCTCCTCTTGAGGGGGTGAGACAAGGCTCCTTGCTCTCTCCTATGCTGTTTAATGTGTATATTGACGGATTAATTGCTTCACTTAATGAGGCAACAGTAGGATGTTGTATAGATAACACAAGGATAAATAACTTAGTTTATGCCGATGATATGGTGTTAATAAGCTCTGGATCGGCTACTAAAAGTCTGCGAAGGGTACTCGCAGAAACACGATATTCTATTTAATATTACAAAAACTAAGGTTATGCAATTTCATCCTAAAAGCTCTAATCAGCCTGCTGATATTAGGTTTAAAATGAAAGGTGGAGTAAGTGAGGAAGTCCAAGATTTTAATTATATCACCAGCTCCTTGAGTGATGACTCAGATATAAGAAAACAATCTCGAAGCCTTTGTGCTAAAGCGAATATGATTATGAGGAGCTTCCAGTTCTGAAGAAGTGAAGCTGAAGACACTCTCTTTCGTACTTTCTGCAGTAATATATACGGACAGCAAATGTGTGTGAATTATAAAAACGGTTCTGTCAGAACCCTAAATTTGCTGTACAACAGGTCTTTTAGACTCTTACATAGATTACCCCCGAGATGCTCAGCTTCTCAAATGTTTGCTACCCGCAATATCCCGCAATATCCCGCAATGTCTCTCTGTAGCTCCACTTAACTTAGACATTACTGTATTATTTCTAATCAATAATTATATATATATTTCTATCCTTAGTATGTGAACTGTCATTGTATTAATAATATTTGTCATATGGAGTATAGTGTGCCAATAAACCTTTTCATTTTCATTTCATTTTCACTTTCATTGCATTATTAAAGTGAGTACAATCATTATCTCTGCTGAGTCTATTGGATTTATGACTATATATACACGTATCCTCATGATTGCAGATTTCAGTAGGATATAACAATCTCACAAGATTCATATACAGAACATGATATATATATATATATATATATATGGGAATGAACTCAGAATGGTCCCCTGAGTTTTTTATGATACACACAGACCGTGCATGGAACAAGGAACTCTTCTGGGATAATTAAATCCACTATAGTCCGAATAAGTAATGGTAAATGACAAATACCATAGTTTTTCTTTTTCATGATGCTAGCCCGACGTGGGCAACGGGTCACTCGCAAAGAGGTCCCATAAATATAGCTTCCCTCACCAAACGAATTCCCTGAAGATGCTCGAGAACAGAGCGAAACGTCGGAAAATTTTGGAAATATCATTTATAATTTACCAGCATTATTGAAAAATGTTATACGAAAAGGTGAGGGAAGCTATATTTATGGGACCTCTTTGCGAGTGACCCGTTGCCCACGTCGGGCTAGCATCATGAAAAAGAAAAACTATGGTATTTGTCACTTACCATTACTTATTCGGACTATAGTGGATTTAATTATCCCAGAAGAGTTCCTTGTTCCATGCACGGTCTCTGTGTATCATATAATATTATATATATATATATATATATATATATATTATATATATATATATATATCGGTCATGTAGTGGTTAGCGTCACTGACGACGAATCCATCGGCCTCGGAATTGAGACCCAGTGATGGCAGGCGTCGCGCAGCAAAACCCAGCTGTTCATCTTTCCAAACAATAAAAAATAAATAAATTCGTTGGTAGAGAAATGGGTATTCCGGGTAGCCTAGTGGTTAAGACGCTGTGCTGCTGGTGGGGCGTGGTTTGGATTCCACGTTAAACTGTAGGTCTAAGGTGGAGTGACAAGCTTGACCTTCATCAGAATGAACAATTCGGGCTGAAACAAAATCAAGGTTAACCAAAATTTTATTTATATATATATATATATATATATAATATATATACACAGTATATATATATATATATACTGTATATATATATACAGGGCGTCCCAAAAAAATGTATACACACTTTAAATAATTATAAAGGCAGTGTTTATTAAAATACATTTCATTTTCAAAATGTAATAGAATCTACAGACATTATTTATTTGTTTTGTCAACGCCTGTTTTCAAACTGACGTCCGTTCTGGTCCAGGCACTGCTGATAACGCGAAGCAATGGAATCGCAAACATCACGAAACATTTCGTTTGGTATTTGTGTGCATTCTCGTTCAATGGCTGCTCTCAATTCAGCGACTGTTGCAGGTTTTATAGCGTAGACTTTGTCTTTTAAGTATCCCCATAAAAAAAAGTCTAGTGGTGTGAGGTCTGGTGAACGCGGAGGGTATTCTACGAAACCCCTTCGTCCAATCCACATCCACATCGTGCCAAGTACCACTCACAATACTCCACTCTTCGGTCCGGATCATCTTCATTAATAGCATGGACTAATCTTGGAATGTAACTTTTCCATTGACAGCGCTTCAAAATGCGTTGGACAGACGATTCTGAAATTCCTACCTCACGACTCGCTTGCTGCACAGATTTTCTTGGACTTTGGTGATACGTTTCCAGTACTCTTTCTTGCTTTGTGGGGCTTGTCGATGTCCGTGGTCTTCCGGAACGCTTCTTGTGGACATTCTTAACAGTTCCATCGGCTTCAAACTTATCTCTAATTCGAGTGATGGTAAGTCGCGTTGGTGGATCTGTTTGAAACTCCCTCCTAAACTGTCTTTGCACTTCAACTGCGTTTTCACACTTCCAGTAGCATTTTAGAATGAATTTCCTTTGTTCAAAGCTTAGTCTGACTGCCATTATTAATTCTAATGGGTTTAACTTGGAAAGAAAGAAACATCAATTGAGCTATCAGCTGTTAAAGTGTGTATACATTTTTTTGGGACGCCCTGTGTATATATATCCGTATATTTGGGGAATAGCTTTTCCTTTAAACATATTTGGTTGAATAATACACAATTGCTAACAACTGCTAACAATGCACTTACAAGAAGGAAGTCCGAAAGATCACAAGTGAAACATACACAAAATAAACCTGACCAGACAACAGAGAGTGGACACGACAAACGTGGTAACACAAATAAGGGATGAGAAAAGACTTCATATCACTGAAGCATTACTAATAAAAGAGACTTCCACGAAAATAAACAATCAGCGAACCGGGCAAGAACGAATCCTCAAGTTACACGTACGAAACTGACCAATCCCGTCAGTACACGTACGCATAACTGCGGGAAAACCTCCGAAAATGAACTATAAAAGAGAGCGCCCTGACAAGGAATTTTGCTGGAACGTATTCTTTGCGACTACCTGATGGACCGAAAAGCCGTTATAAACATCGAAGGGTACCAGGGAGAACAATTTGCCCTAAAGGCAGGAGTACCGCAAGGCGGCTCTCTAAGCACTACACTGTATGCCCTATATCCGTCTGACCTGCCAGACCCGGTAGGAAACGACACAGTAAATATTGTGTATGCAGATGACATAACACAGGTAGTCCCTTACAACTCTAAGTCACCTCAAATGATCGCACAAAATACAGCGAGAGAGATCAGGAACATAAACGAATAAACGAGTACGAAAAAAGATGGAAGATCAGAACGAATAGAGCAAAATTTACGGTGATCCCAATAGGGCGAACTAAAACTGGGGATCTCGTAGTCGACGGAGAACTATATGACTACTCTACAGAAGGCAAAATGCTGGGCCTAAAAATAACAAGAACGAGCTACGTCCAACACTACTCCGAGAGAGTTAACAGAGCAAAAGCCAGCATGCAGAAATTATGCAGATCAGAGGCCTCAACAAAGCGAATAAAAGAAAGCTCTATCTAGCATTAGTCCGATCAGTACTTTTGTACCCAACCGTTCCACTACATCTGGCAACCAACAACCAGCTACGAAAAATGCAAAGAGTACAAAACAAAGGTACCCTATACATAACAGATGAATCCCGTAGAGACTGGGAAAAACAAGTGCATTTACACGCAAATGCAAATTTAGACCCAATTAATGTAGTCCTACATAATCAGGCTGTTAAAATATGGGGGAAGATACAAAAGGAAATTTCTCCAGAGTTATTAGAAAAAATTAAATTCGACGACGAAATGCGAAGGACCATGAAGATTCAATTTAGAAGCAGCAAAAAACAAATTGAGCAACATCTAATTCCAATATATGTTTAAATCCAAGGTGAACTCACACTGCCCACACGCACGATAATAAATAATAAGAAACACTGACGACAGAGATCTCCAGCCAACCTGGGATCTTTAAACTCCTACTATATTTCGTTTTCAAACTTATTTCTACCACTACCAAAGGTGTGTCATTATTACACCTTTACCCCTACTATTCCAACTTTTTTGATCGTTGAAATTTTCATTCTACGCAGAACACCTACGAAGATGGCTCCAAACGAATTCCCTGAAGATGCTCGAGGACAGAGCGAAACGTCGGAAAATTTTGGAAATATTATTTATAATTTACCAACATTATTGAAAAATGTTATACGAAAAATTCAGAAAACTAATAATAAATTAATAAATAAAAACTACGGTTGTTTATTCAACCAAACATATATATACAGCATATATATATATATATATATATATATATATATATATATATATATATCCCCGCAAAGGGGTTCTAAGCTCGTGCTCTTGAGTGCTCTTTGTGCTCGTTTGTACGTGCTTATTCCTGGAGGTTTCACGTGCGCCCTCCCGGCCCTAGCACCCAAGGATGATGGGGCTCGAACCTGCAGTCCTTGTCATCCTTGGTCTTTTTCCACTTCGACTGTCCCCTCCACCCTTTCTTTTTACTTTGTCTTTCCTCTCACTTTTTCTTTGTTTTTCCACCAAGATATGCTCTTTTAAATAGAGGCGAATCGGTTCTTCCCGAACTTTAAAAAAAAAATATATATATATATATATATATATATATATGGGGCTTTTTCGTTCTATGGGCACCAACGAGGTTAGGATAGGTTAGGCTATGTTAAGCTAGGTTAGGTTAGGTTAGTTTGACCAATGATAATGTAATATAATAAATCGTAAAATTTTTGAAGAGTAGACAACCATTTTTTGTTTTTATTTTTGTTCGTAGCTGTTAAATTAAAATTAAACTGTTAGGACGCTGATTCCAAATCTGTTTTCGGTTTTCCTCTAGCACGTCTAGTTTTCGAGATGAGACCGATCATAATATATATAATAAATATAGCATACCGGGTGTCCGAGAATTATCTGTACAATTTTTGGTTGTTATTAAGTCAACCATGAAGTGTAGAAATTCCAGTGTTGTCTCATTTTACAGAGAATCTCATTAAGTTTTTTCTGATACCACGTTTTGACAAGTTTTTTAGAAATGTACGCGGGTGACAGACATTGATGATTTAAAAGCAAGAATCACAGCTGCTATTGAGCGAATTGATGTGGATATGCTGCAGCGTACATGGCAACATTTGGAGTATCGATTGGATGTTTTGCGAATCACTAATGGTGCACATATCGAATGTTTGTAACAACGTTACTTTAATAAAAGAAACTTTTGAAAATACAGATTCTAAATAATCTTGTTTAAGAATTTTACGTGTGTTATCAAGAATTTTATTAAAAGATGAAATTGTACAGATAATGTTCGGACACACTGGAATTTCTAAAAAACTTGTCAAAACTTGGTATCAGAAAAGACTTAATGAGATTCTCTGTAAAATGGGACAACACTGGAATTTGTACACTTCATGGTTGACTTTTAATAACAGCCAAAAATTGTACAGATAATTCTCGGACACCCTGTACCTATATATAATATAATACTAAATATGTAATATAATATATAATACTATATATACAATATATAATATGTGTCCTTTATAAATATAGCGGAGTATTTTATCGTTGCAGCTTAGATGTAGGTTTTTGCTTTACCGTTTCTGTACCCTCATGTATGGCATTTTGTCGTTTCAACTTAGGCTTTCCGCAGGTTGTCTTGTGGTATTTTAAGGTGAGAGCAGTTGCTGGCCACAATTTGCAAACGTTGCATATGTACACCCTTTTATTCTTTGGCGTAACAGTCACATGTCTAGTTGTGTGTTGTGTTTTTTGTTTTGTGTCGCCCACTTAAACATTTTATTTTTTTAGGTGATTTACATCAACTCACTCATCGATCATCATGCCTCGAAAGTGTAAAAATCACCCCGACAATTTCTGTTACGTGTGTGGCTCGTTCGCGACTAAATCACAACGACGTATAATCACGATGGATCTTCGGAAAACTTACCAGTTATACTTCGGCTGTCCACTAGGCGACGAAGATAAGGTGTGGGCGCCATATCTTATCTGTACCGCTTGTTCGAATGGATTACGTGACTGGTTGAACCAACGGAAAAAGTCGATGCCGTTCGCTATACCCATGATATGGAGGGAGCCCAGAGACCATCATGGCGATTGTTACTTTTGCAATGTTAACATAACTGGATTGTCCGTGAAGAACAAACATAACATCGTTTATCCGAACGTAGACTTCGAGATCAGACCGACCCCTCACGATGACATGATGTCGATTCCGGTACCTCCACAACATGGACTCGATTCTTTAGAAGACGAAAGGGAATCCGATGAAGGTGCGACTGACGGAGATGCGGGACCTTCGGCCGATCTTGACTACACACCTGACGAATAGCAGTCGGAACCGGAGAGGCTTACCCAAAACGAGTTGAATGATCTCATTAGAGACCTAGCCCTCTCCAAAGAGAAATCAGAACTTCTCTCCTCGAGACTCAAGCAGAAACACTTACTTGAGAAGAACGTCCGAGTGTGTCACTATCGAAAACGAAACCATAATTTGACGAAATTCTTTACAGTAGACGGTCCACTCTGCTATTGCCATGACTTTTCGAGAACTTGTCACAGGTACACACACCATCTGAGTGGCGTCTCTTCATTGATTCCTCACAGCGAAGCTTGAAAGCGGTTCTCCTGCATAACGGGAACTTAAAGCCGTCCATCCCGATCGCCCACTCCGTTCATCTAAAGGAGACATACGATAACATAAATATACTACTCGAAGCAATCCAATACAGCACTAATCAATGGAATATCTGTGGTGACCTCAGTCATTGGTATATTAATAGGCATGCAAGGAGGGTTCATGAAATACTGTTGTTTCCTATGTGTATGGGACAGCCGTGCTACCGCGGATCATTACATCAGACGGGACTGGCATCAAAGAAACACATACGAGCCAGGAACGGGCAGTGTCCAGTGTGTTCCTTTAGCTGATCCAAAGAAGATTTTCCTGCCACCTCTCCACATTAAGCTCGGCTTAATGAAAAATTTTGTGAAAACGATCGATAAAGCGAATTCGATACCTTGTTGAGAAATTTGCAAACATCAGTGCCGCGAAATTGAAGGAGGGAATCTTTGTTGGGCCCCAAATCAGGGAGGTTCTGCAGGATGAAGGCTTTGAAGAAAGCCTCAATGCCTTAGAACTAAAAGCATGGCAGGCTTTCAAATGGATTTGTGGAAACTTCTTGGGTAACCACAAGTCTCCCGCATACAAAGATGGAGTTCAGAAACTGCTCGATGCATACCAAGAAATGGGCTGTCGCAGTGTCGCATGTCCTTGAAAATACATTTTTTACATTCGCATCTAGATTTCTTTCCCGAAAACCTTGGCGCGGTGAGTGACGAACAGGGGGAACGCTTCCATCAAGACATCCAATCAATAGAAAATCGCAACCAAGGTTTCTGGAACGAAAGTATGCTGGCAGACTACTGTTGGATGTTGTACCGCGACGATCCGGACAAGGTTTACAAAAGAAAATCGTACTCGCAAAGTCTTTAGGTTGGTGTACATTTCTTTTTATGAATAAAGTTGTACTTTTACGATAAATTGTGCTGAAATTAACACCAGTCATATTTCGATAACTAGATGTGCTAGTGGAAAACCGAAAACAGATTTGGAATCAGCGTTATTAATAAAAAGTTAAAGTTTAAAAAATGTTATTTTCTCTCATTTCATTAGTGCCCATAGAACGGGAAAAGGTCCATATATATATATATATATATATATATTCACTTATTTATGATAATAATAATAATGATGATGATAATGATGATGATGATGATGATGATGATGATGATATTGAATAATGATGATAATGTTCTATGTTCGTTTATACACGCCTAAACGGTTTGAGTAATCTGCGCCAAATTTATTATACACATTCAGAGAGAATCATGTCAGGTTTAAGTTACATACCCGTCTCTCCCCGTATCCCCACCTAGGTCTTGTTTCGAGGGGCTTTGCTGCGCAAGGTACAGTGGTCGTTCTAGTATGTATATATATATATATATATATATATATATATATAATATATATATATATATATATATATATATATATCGTAAAGAACGACGCTTGTTATTTATACTGCGTGTTCTTTGCAGTTGAATGTATATATATATATATATATATATACTAGCGGAGCGACCCGGCGTTGCCGGGATGGAAGTTGAACGATATATATATATAATATATATTATATGCCTGGTTAGGTAAACTGAATGCCCTGTTTGGTTAATTGAATACCCGGTTAGGTCAACTGAATGCTCGATTAGGTAATTAAATGCCCGGTTAGGTCAACTAAATGCCCGATTAGATTAATTGAATGCCCGGGCAGGTTAATTGAATGCCCAGTTAGGGTAATTGTACGCCCTTGACGATTGGTTAGGTTAAGTCGTGATATTTTCGTTAAAGCTAACGAAAATATCACGACTTAACCTAACCAATCGTCAAGGGCGTACAGATGACCTAACCTAGCATTCAATGAACCTAACCGGGTATTCAATAATTTTACCATAGGTTTTGATATATATATATATATTATATATATATATATGTTAAACACAGACCGTGCATGGAACAAGGAACTCTTCTGGGAAAATTAAATCCACTATAGTCCGAATAAGTAATGGTAAATGACAAATACCATAGTTTTTTTCCTTTTTCATGATTTTAGCCCGACGTGGGCAACGGGTCTCTCGCAAAGAGATCCCATAGTGGATTTAATTTTCCCAGAAGAGTTCCTTGTTCCATGCACGGTCTGTGTTTAACATATAATGTTCTCAGGGAACCATTCTGAGTTTGTGTATACTAAACGGACGTGTTTCGTGCCTTGAAAAGTGGACGCTCAATGTCCCGGTTGAGGTTTAAGTTTTGTTTTTTTTTGGCTAAAAATACAATAGTTACCCCCTTTTTCTTTGATTTATTCAACACGACGTGAATGCAACGAGTCTTTTACTTATATAGAGGTTCTGAATGTAGGGATCTGGGCTTGCTTTAAACCCTAGATCCATGTCCCAAAGCTGGATCCTGTCTGCTTTGCAGATAGCTGGTGAGGGAAGCTATATTTATGGGATCTCTTTGCGAGAGACCCGTTGCCCACGTCGGGCTAAAATCATGAAAAAGGAAAAAAACTATGGTATTTGTCATTTACCATTACTTATTCGGACTATAGTGGATTTAATTTTCCCAGAAGAGTTCCTTGTTCCATGCACGGTCTGTGTTTAACATATAATGTTCTCAGGGAACCATTCTGAGTTTGTGTATATATATATATATATATATATATATATATATATATATACGTAATGACGTAATGAACTTGATTGTCATTTAATTTTTTAAAATTAATTATTTAATTTATCAACACCCAGGTGCACAAGCTGGGGACCTAATCAATATGTGTGTGAAGTTTCATGTTTGTAACTGCTTCCATTTTGGAGTTATGGCTGGAACAGATAGACACACACACACACACACACACACCACACACACACACACACGTCCTTTTAGTGATGTAGCAGTTGTCCGCAACCGCATTTATCAGTGCGGTTATTGCGGTTGTTTGAGGATATCTTCTTACTAGGGCAACCAAATGCTATAAATGCTAGTGTAATGGATATAAATGCTATGAACTTCGCCAAATGCTGTTCCTGTCATGCCTCATGCCTTCACTCAAGGGTGCGAAAAAG